>PVKA01036939.1:0-21392 GCA_004027165.1 Ctenomys sociabilis | reverse complement strand
TACTATAGCAGCTCAACTTTTAACTGCCACAGAATTTGCTACAAATTTAGGTCCTTCAATTTTGTTGTGGAAGAATGCTATATTTATATTTAAGGTTGGCTTAATCAACCTCTTCAATGGTGGGCCCTGAGGAAGCACCACCGGAAGGAGGAGCTCCTCCACCAGGGAAGCCTCCAGGCATTCCTCCAGGCATGCCACCAAATTTCCTCCTTTAAACTTGGGGAAGAAGTAGAATCTAGCCCTTCATTGACTAAAGATGAATCCTGCAACCTCTACAGAAAGTATTGTTCTTAAATGTCTCTCTCAAAGAATATTTTATCTGAGGGAACTATAAAATGCAAAACCCTTGGTTTCCTTTGCTAAGAGATTAACAGATTGAGTGAAAGTACTAGAGAAATCACGCTCACCTAAAGCAACGTGTGAGCTTTCTACCTTGTTGATTCTGCTGTAATTCCTGCTAAAAGGCCACTGTGAAAAATTCAGAAAGTGGCAGAGGGCTTGAGAGATGGGTGTGTCCCCGTATTTAGAGTCTCTGAGCTACTGTGAATGGGGAGGCCCCCCCCCCCCAGCTGGTGATGCTGGACAAGGGAGGTCCGGGCTTGTGGTCTACAGCAAGCTGGGAAGCTTCCACCCCCTCACCCCACTGGGATCTGGGTTTGGAGGGCTGTGGCTTGTGCTAGGCAAGAAAGCAATGAAAGCTGTTTTCAAAGTGAGTTTTGTAAATTCCTATTTTCCTCAATCTCAAAAATAGAATTTTAAATACCTTATTTACCAGTTTTTGTGCATTTTGGATTGATTTTAAGTGATAAGAAAAATATCACTATGTAAACTGTGGGCCCTTCCTAGCAAGGAGCTTTTGCCCGGCAGGAAAAAACCCATCCCAGCAGTCCTATGACAGGAGAAGTGAGCCCGATGCCCCAGCCCCACCCCAGGCCTGACAGGGCAGTGCTCACAGCAACAGAAATCACCGGGGAAATCTATTTTTCTTCTTCCTCCTCCTTCCTTGCCTCCTCCTCTTCCTCCTTTTCGTGAAAAATCACAATATCAAATTATTTTAAAGAGTACAATTTGGGAAAGGCAGGTCTCCTTAAACTTGTTTACCATGAAAAAAGCAGAAAGCTTTGACATTTAGGACAAACCCATGTCTGCTTTATTACTCCAGCTGAGACTGTGCAGGATGGAAAATAAATCTGATAAACTTCACATTTCTCCTCATAACCAAGTGCAGTGTTGGCGAAAATTTAACTGTTTGAAGATCCCACCGGCCACCTTAGGTCTCACGGCCCGGGCACACCAAGGTCCCTATCAGATTAGCTGAGGACTCATGCCCCTCCCTGTCTGCACAGTGGTCATGCTCCTGTCACCATCCCGGCTCTGAGGGCCACAAGCGCTGCTCCTGCTGACTGCCACACCACTGGGTGGATGGATCGGTCAAAGCCACTTGCCTCACAGTGCTAAACGAGTGCTTTAAAGCATGTTCCATATTGCAGTAAGTAAACTGAATCTGAGAGCACATGACTGGGAGAGAGGAGGTCTGCAGGGAGGGAGCCAATAGCAAGATGAAGCTGGGGCAAAGGACCTTGCATGGAGAAGTCCTTGATCGGTCTTGTCCTTGATCTATTTTTCTTGTTCCTCCTCCTTGCTTGTCTCCTTTTCCTCCTTTTTGTGAAAAATGACAAGATCAAATTATTTTAAAGCATACAATTCAGCAGTACTTTTTACATTTACAAAGCTGTATAGTCACCACCTTTCTCTAGTTCCAAAGCATTTCTGTCACCCTGAAGGAAAGTGCACACCAGCTCCTCCCCTTGCCCCTGAAAGCCACTGCTTAATTCTGTCAGTGTGGATTTGCCTACTCTGATCACTTTACGGGAGCAGAATCCTGGATGTGAACTTTGTCTTCTGCGTGCTTCTGAGGCCCATCCGTGCTGCAGCATGTGTTAGGGCTTTATTTCTGCACCCAGCAAAATCACACTTTAGCAGTACCTCAGCTGTTTAGTGCTCATCTGTCAATAGACATCCTGTAGCAACTGCAGGGGGTCCTCTGAGCACTTCCATGCCAGTACTTTTCAAGTCCTGGTTTTCAGCCCTTGGTTGAATGCCCAGGTCTGGAGCCCCTACTCTGGGGCAACTGCATATAACTTTCTTTTTCAGAGACTGTTTTCCCTGCTCAGCCTTCAAATTATCCATGCCTGAGACAGACCCCAGCTCACTAACCTAATTTGGAATCAGATATGTGAAGCACATCATATTTGTAATTCTTTATGCCAAAAAAATTAAGTTAGGTCTAAGATAACTAACTGTTCGCATGTACCATGGCAGAAAGCAGACCCCCTGGCATTCGCCTGTGATGGCTCGCAGCAGAACCAGTCCATCTTGAGTTTCTGCTGGGAAAGAGGGACCTCAAATTCATATGAGCTCAAGTCACTCAGATGGGCTGGCCAGAGCCACCAGTGACACTCTCTGTGCTTCACACATACACGACACAACGGAGGAAGGCATCTTGGTGAAGGCAAAGACTTCACCGTGGAGAGACAGCAGCCGCTGGGAGAAAGTGCTGCAGCTTCTGGAAAGCTCCCTATCTCCCAGTCCTACAAACAGAGCTAGTTATCATGTGAGCAGGAAGCAGCAGCCATCTTCTCTTGGCCTTTGGTCCCTGAGACGAGCACATTTCCAGCCTGGGACCAGCCCCTCCTCCCAATAGGACAGAGCAAGTTCCCTCTCAAAGTACAGTCCCAAGTGAGCCTTGAGCTGCCCGTCTCCTAATGGGCTTAATGCACTTTTCATCTCAAGCCACCATCCCTCTTTTTCCAAAAAGGAGGAGGAAAAATGCTAATGAGGATCTATTTTAGGGGTGGCTTGAGTCACATCTGCAGGGTAGGCGCTTCAATGATTGAAGCCGAGGTTGTGAGCCACCCTGTGGTCATTTCCCAATTGCTGCTGCCTGTTCTGGCCCGGCCCAGGGGATGGGAAGATGAGAGTCCATGTTCCACATCGCCCTTCCCAGCTGAGAGTCGGCAGCTCTCTGCAGACTGTCCTTTGCCTGAGTCCATTTACCACACTGCATGTGTGTTGGCTCTGGAGATGCATGAGAGCTGCTTTGCAGGGCCTCTAATTGTGCATGCATCACAGGCTTCCTGAAAGTACCCCCACTCTCACACTGCCCTGTCACAGACACAGTACTGGATCTGGAGGCACAGCAGATCCCCAACATTGCCCCTTCAGAACTGTGCCTGGTCTGTGGGACTATCACCATGGACAAGTGCTTCTTAGTTGGAGTGAGGCTGAGGTGCGAAGCCCCATCAGCTGTGGGCAGCAGTTACTCTGCCTCTAGCTAAGGACTTGCTTGTTTTCTTCAGCACCAACCCACTCTGGAGACAAGGCTCTGAACCTCCACGGGAGGGAAGCACCCAGGACACAGCGCCAAGACAAGCTGACTGTGATTCTGGCTCCAGCTTGGCACAGCATGCACAGCTGGGCTCTAAACCCCTGTGGAGATCCCCTGGCTGGGCTCCTTCTTTAGCCCACCCCACACTCACCGTGCTGCTCCCAGCACTGGGGACAGATATTTCCACCTGCAACCTTTGCAGAAACTTCTCTGAGCCTCAATCTCCCCATATGGAGTACAGGACAACCAGGACTCCTTTACACTGTTGTGAGTCAGTGAGGAGCCACAAATGTCTATAGTGACTACGTGGCTAGAGAGAAGGGAGGTGGCAGGTTTTGTCTCCCCAAAGCCCAAGGCAACATTTCTAAACATGTATGCTCTCAAGCCTTGTCCTCTGGTACCCAGGGATAGGACATTTCCTTCCCCTGCCCTTGGCAGACCTGGTACCAGCTATTGCTGGCACTGCTGCTGCTGTGTCCTTTAGGGGTTCTTGCCCTGGGAACCAAGCTGCCATGCTTGAGGAAGCCTGGGCCCCAGGGGAGGACTATGTGTCCTGTATGGCTGTTCTAGGGAAGGCGCATAGGAGAGAGACATGAGGGATAGAGAGCAAGCCCAAAGCTTCCATCCTATCCTATCCTAGTTGGCATCAAAGACACTTTAGCCAGCTGTCCTGGGTAAACTCCACTCACACTGCAGAATGAGTTTTGTTCTCTTAAGTCATTAACCTTTTTGTTGTTGTACAGCAGCAGATGACAGAGGCAATGAGCGGGGGGCTGCAGGATCTTGGGGCTGTGACAAAGACTTGGGCTTTTACTATAAGGCCAGTGAGCACCCACAGAGGGCTGAGGCAGAGTAGGGATACGAGGTGAGTCCAGATTTACAGGAATCCCATGGGAAGTCCCTGAGATCAGGCTAGTCAGGACAGGACACTCCAAAAGAGACTGCTTCATCATTCACAGAAATAACAATATGAATAGAAGAACAATTCAAGTCACCTGTCTGGCTATTTGAGCAAAGATTATCATCTGCCATCTGTTCCCAGCTAGGAGTTCCATACAGCCCTAGTAGAGCTGGGTGGAGCCTGCAATAGGTCTCAGGTGCTGTCCCCAAGGCTCCTTGAATCCTGACTGCCAGGTTGAACATTCTCTTTCTATGCAGCCTCCTGCTCCACAGGAATTCACTAGGGCCTCTCCGGCTCTTCAAGAGGGTGCCTGAGAGACAGAGTAGCTGACAGGCTAGTTTGGGCTCTTCCTGGATTCACCCAGCCCATGCCTGGGCAGTGACTCTGAGGGCTGGTCCTGCTTCTCTGAGCACAGCCCCTGAGCAGAATTTCCTCCTGCCCCACCCTGTGTTCTTGCTGCAGTTGTACTATGTCTGGAACCCACAGTTCTATGCTTTCACTCCTATATCTCCTGCATTTCTAATTCTGCTTGGTGTCATTCCCCAGCCTCATGATAGGGCATTGTGCCCCTGTGTATAGAGAAAGGACATCATCTCATTGCAAATCTAGTGTCCTCTGCAGTCTCTGTGACTCTCAGCATAGGGTTCTATGGCTCTCTAGCAACAAAGAAGAGAAAACACATGAGAACACTGACCAAGGTTGAGGCAATGCAGAGGTTGACTTCCAGCCCCTGAGATAAAAAGTTATGTTTTGGCATTTGTGGGTCCCATGTGTTGATTCATACACAAAGCCTAGTGGCCACCCTAAAATCATCAGCTTGTGTCCTCAAACATGAACAGGCTCCATAGACCTCTACCAGAACAAATCTTTCCTTGAGTTCTGGCAAATATATTAGAGGCAGATCTTTTAATGCCAAGTCCGAAGACATTTGAATTAAAATACTGGTTGATTAATGGAACATTACTGTTAGTGGTTTCACTTTCAACAGTGGTTTTCTGCAGATGTAATTTCCACCTGGGAAAAGGGGAGTGTAAGGATCCATGGGTCTCAGTGTGATCCATTCTACCTGGGGAGAAACAGTGGCAGGAATGAAAACAAGATAGACAAGAAGACAAAAGCTGGGTTAGGTGATGACTTGTCTGCCCGGTTGGTGAGAGGACCCCCTAAGCAACAATATGGATGCTTATTTATACCTTTGCTAAGTTAGTAACATGTGACACAAGGCTGCCTAATGACTAATAGCCAACATTAACCAGTCAGGATGCTTATCTTAGGACTGAGGTTGGCTTGTCTGCTTTAGGCCCTGAGGCCTAGTCCTACACACATTTGACCAATTTTCTAGCTTCCATGACTTCCAACAGGAGAGGTCCAAGACAGAGTGACTCTAAAAGTCCTTCATGGATTCCCAGATGTCTATGCAGGTCTAAGTCATGCTGCAACCTTCTTAACACACGCTTCTCCATCCTCACAGACTCCTTATGTCCCTTTCTCCTTGTGTTCCCTGGTCTCTTGTTCTCCTTTCCCCTAAGATCTCAATTGGAAATAACTGTAGGAAAACAATTCAGGACAGGACAGTAAACAGAAAAGGGAGGATCGACTGTTTTCTTCATCTTCTTCGCAACCTGAGATGGCTCCATGGTGTAGCGTGAGGAATGAAGGCCAACAGAAACCACTTTCTTCTCCTGTGATGCTTTTGGTTTTAGGATTAGAGTGATACCAGTTTCAGGATTAGTGAAATACACACTCCTTCCGGGTCCTGGAAGCTTGCGTAGCATGCTAGAATTTATCAGCAGTCATCTGTGCCTAAAATTTCCTTTGTGGAAATACTTCTAGGTACATATTCGAATTCTTTAATACATAGTGTAATTATATTATTATTATCATCATTATTATTATTATTCGGATAGTTTATGTCTTGGTAGTTTCTGATTTTTAAGGAACCTGTCCATTTCACTTAAACTGTAGATTTCACTGACATTAAACTGTTTGTAATATTCCTGTTACCTTGAATAGTCTTAGAATCCAAACTCTTGTCTTCTCTCTGATTTGTTACCTTGGCCAGTTTTTCTTTTTCTTTGACAGCTGTACCAGAAAATTAGCAACTTTGTGGACATTTCAAAGGAGCATCATTAGGTTCTATTGATAAACTCTGTTTTTTGCTACTTTGTTTCTCTGTTCACTTGAGTTTCATTTCCCCTTCATTACCTCGTTTCTTAAAATGGAAGCTGAGGTCATGGATTTGAAGCTTCTTTCCTGTGTAGGCCTAGGGGCATAAGGCTTTCCCTTCCTGTGCTGCTTTGTACTATAGACCACAGATTCTGATGTGAAGTTTTCACTTCGTGAAAACTCAAAGTCCTTTCTAATTTCCATTTGACTTCTTTGAACCACTGAAAGTGTGCTAGTTTTCAAATTTGGGGATTTGGGGATTTTTCCTGATAGCTCCATTTTATTGTTTAGAGAACATAGTTTGTATGATTTTAGTGTCTACATCTATTAAGACATATGACCCCACATCTGCGCTGTTTTGGTAATGGTCCTAATCATATGTTAAAAATGTATAAGCCATAGGAGTGGGTGGAGTGATCTGTGATCCCAGTGAGGTCATCTGCTTGACTGTACTGCTGGAGTGTTCTGTCCCCTGGCTATTGAGAACTGCTCAGCTCTCTGACTATTGTGGTTTTATGTGTATCTCTCAGGAGTTACATCTGGTTTTGCTTGATCCTGAAACTCTAGTGTTTGGCTGTGAGTAGGCTATTTAGAGTTCTTACAAACTCCAAATTAATTGACTCCTTTATTAAGAGAAATTTATTCTCCTTCTTTCTCTTAATATTGTTCTCATTGCTTTAAAACCTACCTGATATGATAATAACTGATCTTTTGATTGGTGTTAGTATGAATTCATTTTTAAGCTTTTTAAGATCTTAATCTAAGGAGTTGTTTGTAGACATCTAGTCTTGGCCATTTTTTTATACAGGTATATCATCTCTGCCTCTGAATGTGGTATTTTAGACTATTGTATTTAATATAATTATTAAGATGTTTAGATTGAAACTTCCTGTCTTGTTCTTTTCTTTTTTCTGGTTGTCAGATCATCTCTTTATTAACATTTTTTCTTATGCTCCTTAGCAAGCTGGGTACTTGACAAGGCCATTGTTGATGTCATCTATGATGTCATGAGGGTGCCGGCTGTCCACATTGCAGCCCACAGACTGGGTGGTCCCCAAGATCTCCTTAATGGTTCCAGAAAGTTCTCTGACTAAAGACCAGTGCCGCATCTTCCGGGCGATGTTGACAATATCATCAAAAGTGATATTTCCACTGTGTTTAATGTTTTTCTGCTTCTTTCTGTCTGTTGGTGGCTCCTTGAGGGCTCTAATGATCAGGGCAGAGGCAGAAAGCACCGCCTCCATCTGAGCCTGTCTGCTCTGAATGGTCAGTTTCACCTTAATCCGCAGGCCCTTCCAGTCACCAGTTGCCTTGGTGATATAATCCCCCACTTTTTTGGGGGACCAATCTTGGGCACCAGGGCAGACATGGCACCAACTTCAACACCGGGGCACCTTGGGTACATGACTTTGTTCTCATTGGGGTCTACCTTGGGCGGCATGCTGAAGGTGGCTGGTGTTGGATGAACCGGGATGTGGGACGACCAAAGAAAGTTGCACCTTAGCCGCCTCCTAGCTGAAAGCTGAAAGCCTTCCTATCATGTTTCCTGTTTGATCCATCTATTTCTCTTTTCCTTTTTATGACTCCTTTCTTCTCCTTCTCCTTAGCTATGACTTTGCTTTGTCACTTTAGTGGCTGCTGTAGGGCTTATGTATACTGTTGTTTATGTGTCCGGAGCCCAGCTGCATGGGGCCGTGCCACATGACTAAACTGTCAGTTCAGCACATCTGGCTTTTGTGCTCCTGTTCTCCAACAGAATACCTCTCTGTGTGCTACAGGTCCTACAATATTTTGTCATTATTTTGATTTAAAGAGCAAATTATCTTTTAAAGAGACTTCAGTAGGAATGGCACTAACATCCTCCCTCACCTATGCAGCTCCCATTCCTAGTGCTGGTCCGGCTGTTGCGCCTGGCTCCCTTGGTGCTCAACACCCGCACTGTTTGTATTGCAGGTCTGGTGGTGGTGCATTATTTCAGTTTTTGCATATGTAAAAGGTCTTGGTTCTCTCTATTTTCTTCTTATTATTTTATTTTAAATAATTACAGATTTGCAATAAGTTGCAAATACAAAGATTTAAGGTATGGGGAGAACTTACTGAAAATTTACCATATCCCACCCCCAGCACAGGAGCTGACATTGGATACAGTTACAGAGCTTGCTCAGATTTCCCCAGATCTCAGTCTATGTATGTCAGTATTGCATTTCTATGCAATTTTTTTCTCCCATGTGTTTTTACATAGCTTACATCAAAACTAAGATCTGGGCCAGTGGCCTCGCACTCTCCTCAGGCCCCTACAGCCACTGCCCTGCCCCATACCCACATGGGGTTAGCAAAGCCTGTGGCCACTGAGCTTTACATTTCTCCCTTGGCACAGCTCTCTCCAACCCTCCCAGGTCACCACTGTCTCCACAGCTCCTCTTTGTCCTCCTGAGTCACTCCGTGGTGTGTGGGCCACAGCTGGTATAATCTCTCACTTGTTCAAGAATATTTGGGTTGTTTGAGGGTTTCCTTTTTCTTCATATTTTCAAGGTGCCATGAATAAGTCTGCTGTGAACACTGGTACATGGAATTGGTCGACATAAGTTTTCATTTCTCTAAGAGAAAGGCCCACAAGTGCGGCTGTCAAGTCATATGGAAAGTTCACACTTAGTTTCTAAGAAACTATCTGTTTCCCAGGTTGCAACACCATTTTACATTCCCACCAATGACAGATGAATCATTTTTTACTTATGTCATTCTGATAAAGTAATAGAGTAATATTTCACTGTGCTTAAATTTACATCTTCTCAATGGATAATGTCATCTTTTCATGTGTGTCTAGGTACAGCTGCATATCCAGTGAATTATCTCTTCAGGTCTTCTATAATGGATTAATAGAATTATAATCCATTCTTTAATGGATTGCTTTCTGTTTATTTACTGCCAGGTTCCAAAAGTTCTTTAAACTAGATGTCAAATTTTGCCTACAGCTGGTATAACCAACTGGTAAGCATACATGTATGATCATACATGGTTGTGTCTTCTCCCAGGCTGTAGTTGGTTGTGGCACACAACACAACAGATGTACATATATGTGCTAAATCCTTATCAGTCCGAGAGGTTTTGCAGTAGATTCCTTTATGTTTGCTATGTAGATGTCACATGCAAATAAGGATATTCATAGTTCTTCCTTTCCAATTTCATTGCCTTTCTTTTTCTTGCTGTATCACATTGGCAAGAATCCCCATCACCATGGTGAGTCGAAGGGCCTAAGAGGAGACATTCTTTCACTCCTCCTTGTCATCTTAGGGAAGTGTCTGTCTTTCCCTATTAAGCATTATGTTCCCAGAAGGATTATTGTGTATGTGCTTTTTAATCAGGTTGAGTAGGGTCTTCTCTCTTCATACCTCACTGAGTGTTTCTATTGTGCATGCATGTTGGGTTTCACATATTTTTCTGTGAATTAATATGATTATCTGGTGATTCTTCTTTAGTTGTTAGGTTGTATTACATTTGCCTTCATTCTTGGAAGATATGTTTTGTGGCTGTAGCATTCTCGGTCTACTCTTTAGGTGCTTTATGGAAGTTTCCTACTATCACTGCTTTTTTTTCTTGCAGGACCAGGGGTTGATCTCAAGCTGTAGCACTTGCCAGATAAGTGCTTATTCTACTGAGCCATCTCCTTGGTTCCTGTACTATCACTGTTACCTTGGTTCCTGTACTATCACTGTTACCTTGGTTCTGGCATATATAATATCTTTTTAACAAGCTGCTTCTAAGATTGTTTTCTGTATCACTGGTTTTTGAGCAACTTGATTATGGAATTTTCCTCATGTCTCTTGCATTTGAGGTTTGTGCAGACTCATGCATCAGTGGATTTATAGTTCTCAGAAAAATTTTTACCACTATATGTTTACATATTTCACCCTCTGTTCAGTAACTCTAAATAGATGCATAGTATTGTCTTAGTTACTTTCTCATTGCTGAGACTCAATATTGACACCCACAAATTTAAAAAGGAGAGGTTCATTTGGGCTCACTGTAGAGGGTTCAGTTGGTCATTGGCTAGCTCCAGGGTAAAAGGCCATTGCAGAGGAGAACTAGCCCAGTGGGAAGCAGAGAGAGGGTTAAGCGAGGAGGGAGGGAGACACACCCTTCCAGGGCGTGCCCCAGTGACCCACTCCTCCAGCGAAGCGTCACCTGCCCAGTCACATTTAGCTCTAAACTCACTGGAAGACTAATCTGCTGATGACTATCAGACACCCATGATCTCCCCAGAGCACCCCCTGTGAGCACATGGTGCTTGGGAGGCCATCCAGCTATAAACCATAGCATTTATGCTGCTTAAATTTGGCCTGTTACTCCCTAATGCTGTTTGTTCAGAACTTTTTCTGTTTTTTTTTTTTTTTTAAAGTATATATACTTTCTGGCCAGGGAGTTGGCTCGGTGGAAAAGCGCTTCCCTGGCAAGCGCAAGGGCCTGAGTTCAGTCCCGGGTTCCATCAAAAACACGGAAAACAAAACAGAACTGCTCTTTGGGCCGGGCGTGTGGCGCATGCCTGTAATCCCAGCACTCGGGAGGCTGAGGCAGGAGGATTGTTGTGAGTTCGAGACCAGCCTGAGCTACAAAGTGAGCTCGAGGCCAGCCTGAACTGCATAGTGAGACCCTGTCTCAAAAAGACAAAAAAAAAAAAAAATAAAATAAAGTATATATACTTTCTGATGCTGTTTTCAAGTTAACTCATTTTTTTCTTCTGCAATATCTTTTTTTTTTTTTTCAGAACCAGGGATTGAACTCAGGCCCTTGCTTGTACTTGCCAGGGAAGTGCTTCTTCTACTGAGCCATCTCCCTTGGATCTCTTCTGCAGTATTTAATCTGCTATTCTATCCATTATATTTTTAAAAACTATCACTACAGTTTCAATTCTAAGAGTTTGATTTAGACTTTTTTTATGTATTTGGTACAGGGTCTCACTACAAAGCTCAGACTTGTACAATCTTGTATAATCCCAGTGCTGAAAACAGCCTTCCCAGCACTGGGATTATAGGCATGCACCATCATACCTGGTCTCAGTGGCTGGCATGGCACATGGTGCTGGGGATCAAACTGCAGTCCCTGAACTTGCCTAAGCAGGCACTTAGTCCACTGAGCTATCTCACCCACCCTGATTTAGATTTTTATAATCCTTCCACACTCGATATTTCCTCTGACTTCCTGAATGTGTAGCAGAGAACTACAACTGTTTATATGTGGATTTTTTTTGGAACTGAGGACTGAACTCAGATCCTTACACTTGCCAGGGAAGTGCTTCTTCTACTGAGCCATCTCCCTTGGACCTCTTCTGCAATATTTAATCTGCTACTCTATCCATTATATTTTTTAAAACTATCACTATAGTTTCAATTCTAAGAGTTTGATTTAGACTTTTTTATGTATTTGGTACAGGGTCTCACTACAAAGCTCAGATTTGTACAATCCCAGTGCTGGGAAGGCTGTTTTCAGCCTTCACTGGGATTATAGGCATGCACCATCATACCTGGTCTCAGTGGCTGGCATGGCACGTGGTGCTGGGGATCAAACTGCAGTCCCTGAACTTGCCTAAGCAGGCACTTAGTCCACTGAGCTATCTCACCCACCCTGATTTAGATTTTTTATAAGCCTTCCGCACTCAATATTTCCTCTGACTTCCTGAATGTGTAGCAGAGAACTACAACTGTTTATATGTGGATTTTTTTTGGAACTGAGGACTGAACTCAGATCCTTGCACTTGCCAGGGAAGTGCTTATTCTACTGAGCCATTTCCCTGGCCCTGTTTATATGTTCTTGCTTGCTAATTTTATTATCTGTTTCATTTTCAGCTGATGCTGAATGGCTTGTTTTTCTTTTCACTATGGCTGTGTTCTCTCTTCTCTGAATGACTGCTGAGTTTGAATGGATATAAGATATTTAAATTCTAATTCACTAGGTGGTGGATGTACTTAATTCCTTATACATATGCCTGAGTTTTGTTCAGATGCAGCTAAAGCACTTAGGAAATTCTCATCTCCTTAGATATTTCTTGCTTTTAAACTTAGATAAGACTGGAATAGTACAATATTTAGTATTGCACTAAATTGCCCACTTTGAAACAGAACCTTTCTAAGAACATATTGCCTGATGCCCTGTGAAATTACCTGCTTTGGGTGGTGTGAGCCGGCATTATTTGTGGCTCTGTGTGAGTTCCAGGGCTACTCCCTTTTGCCCTTTTGGTGGTTCTTCCCCAGGCCTGACCCATTGATCTGATCTCAGCTGAAGTCTACAGGGAGCTCTCTGCAGATTTCTGAGGTCCCTCTGGGCAGCTCTCTCCTCTCTGGCCATCTGCCCTGAGATTAGCTTCATCTCCATCTCTGGCGGAGTAGGAGGCCCTGACTCAGCCCTCTGCTCTGAATTATGTCCATTACCTACAGCCATAAGCTGAGGCCTTACTCTGGTGTTTGCCTTCCCTCAGAGACTGCTGTCTTTCATAGCCTGATGTCTATCTAATATCTAACACATGTTTCATATATTTGTCCATTTTTAGTTATTTTGGTAGAAGAATAAATCTGGTTCCTGTTAGTTCATCTTGGCTGAAAGCAGAAATTCTAATGTTTGATATTTCAAAGCTTCCTTGGTAGGCCAAATTTTAGTCAGTGCAGTAGTCAATCTTCCTTTCCCCTGCATTTTATGTCATATAACAATAATGCTATTCAAATAAAAACTGTGTGTCTAGCCAAGAGAGTGGCTCGTGATCACTGGATATGCCTTGGGGCCTCATATAATTTTAATCGGAAGGGAAAGCATCAAACAGGCTGAAAAACAGCTCTCACTGCCAAGTATGCTTTTTACCTGGAGGAGAAACAAAAGAATCTTGGGAAAGAGCCAAGAGGTTTTCAGTTTCTAAAAAAGACAGCATGAAGCAGAAGTGTCTCTGTGCTCAGGTGGTGTGGGCCCCTCCCACAGGCTTAGGTGTCTGTCACCCTGAACAGGGCAGGAGGTCCTATGTCGTCCCTCACTGTGCTCTGCAATCCCTCTTCTCGACCACCAGACTGCCTCCTCCCACAGAGACACCACCACGTACTCAGGTCACACCGCATCACAGGAGCACGAGGCTAAGGACAGTGCAGTGACACTGACCAGGATACTACCCAGCCAGTCATCTACATATTTAGTTCATTACCCCAAAATTAAGATTACTGAATATCACAGATGTTTCTCATTTTTGCGTTTTCATTTACTATCCCTGGAAACCTTAACTGAGACTACTTTAAATTGAAATTTGAAATAATTGGACATTAACAATGATTTGGCCCAAGCTTGCCTTTTGGCTTCACATTGAGAAAAGGGTTTGCCAAGCAGTTTAATCACTTAAAACAAGAATGCCAGTGTTACTCTTATGGGAACAGGGTTAAAGACTTTAGGAACACTCATTGTCTATATGCAAATAAGGCTGCTAATTATGAGATTTTTTTTTTTCCTCTAGTCATTGGAGTAAGCCCAGCAGGGCCTTGACTTGAAAATATGCTGTTAGCAATTAGTTCTTGTAATGACACACACTCAAAAGGAATAAACAAATTTTTAAAATACCCTCTAATCCAAACTTTCTATTAATTTACACTTCACTTATCTGGATTATAACAGTTCACAGATATACTTCAACTGAAGCTTTCAAAGTGTTGTTCAGGTATGCTCTACTCTATTTCCTATGATCCTCAAAGCTGCCCTGTGAGAAGACAAATCAAGCCAAGCCTCCAGTCTACTGGTGAAGTTTGTAAGGTTTGGGAGAAGCCCCTAGGGTTAATTTACAGATCATGGGGCTTTCTCATTATGTTAATACTTTGAGGAGAGAACCTGCCATCCCTCCATCCATTCATCTCTCTACCTTTCACTCATCCCTCTCCAGATCCATTCATCCATCTGTCTGTATGTCCGTCTGT
Organism: Ctenomys sociabilis; assembly: GCA_004027165.1. NCBI lineage: Eukaryota > Metazoa > Chordata > Mammalia > Rodentia > Ctenomyidae > Ctenomys > Ctenomys sociabilis. The sequence goes on along the minus strand of PVKA01036939.1, from coordinate 7,003 downwards.
CTGTCTGTACAGCCATCCACCTATCCATCCATCCATCCACCTATCCATCCATTCATCAATCTGTTCATCTATCCAGCCAACCAGCCACCTGCCTGTCTGCCTACCTACTGTCTATACATTATCCATGTATCCACTGAGTCTGTATATGTTGCTACATTCTCTTATTGCATTTCATGATGCCAGCCAGTGTTGAGATTCACTCACCACTTAACACCAACACTTGATACAGCCCATCAAAAGTAGGCAGCTCCTGGAAAACCTCTAGTGGGTATGAGTATTTGACCTATAATCACGCTGGTCAGATGCTTAATCTGACCATTAATTAGTCTAGGCAGTGCCCTTCATATTGTGCAGAACTAGATTTTTCTGTGTGTTGGTTGCAGTTTCTTGGAAGTTCTGAATCTTCCTGGGGTTTCTGAGCCCACTGGTCTGAACAGAAACCCTCCTGGGGGCCACAGATCCAGATCATTCCTGTCCATGTTGCCTTAGGCCATATTCCTTTCATCAGACCCTGAAGCAGGACCTCCCCTCCCATCCTCACTGTTGGTGACAAATGACTTGGTTTTCCCCTTGGAAACAGATTATTTTAGTTATTCTTGGAAACCAAAACAGAGTTCTGTGTTCTACCTGCTTGGCTTTCTCTATTGCGAGCTTCCCTGGGATCAAATCAGGACAGCTATGACCTGGAAGAAAAGGAATGACAACATGGTTATATCCTTCTGGACAACTTGGTTGATGTGAACACAGGACAAAGGAACCAGGGTACAGAGACAGCACTGGGAGGGTCTGGAGGAGGGATAGATTGAATAAATCTAAGCACAGATTACATAGCTCTTACATACTATGGATAGTGGACCTTAAGTAGTTTTTTCAGTTTATTTATAGCCACTTGATATTTACAATGAGCAGAAAGAGTTCCAAACTCTGATTACACAGTGGTGTGACAGTGTTAAGAGTGTGACATTGACAAAACCAATGTCAGGGATGTCTAGGTATCTGAGTGAGGGGTCTTTAGAGCTTTGCACCCTGGTTGTGTCTGCACCTCACCTTCCCCTGATGTGTCATTTCCCCAAGAGCTAAGGTTAGCGTGCCGATGGTGAGCCCTCGGGTATACTGCTCCTTACCCACTCCCAGTTCTGGGAGACCTTCTCCTCTATCTGCTGCCCAGGCCCAGCCTGAGTAGAGAGAAGGCAGTGTAAGCAGAGCTGCTCAGCTGCCTTACAGGGGGCTCCCAGAGCGAAGCCCGAGTGGCTCCTCCCTGTCACGGTTAGCCCCATCTGGGTTATCCGTCCACCTGCCAGGCGTCTTCCCTAGACAGTGCTGGCTCTAGGCAGGGTGGTTCCACTCTCCTACTTCAAGACAGGCTTCATGGTAGATAGTCTCATCCAAGAACCAGAGGTTTCTTTCCCAGGTGACTTTGACAACCATGTTCATTTGTGCTCAGGGGTCTAGGCTGAGCCCTGCCAGTTCTTCTTGAGAAGAGTTCACAGGCAGTGGGTATAAGGCAGAAGGGATTCTCATGCTCCTCTGCAGATGGGTTGGGGTGGACAGAATTGTTCTCCCCTACCTCTGATGCCTTTCAGCAGGAGCAGCATGGCTCTGCCCTCTCTGGACTCCAGCACAGTCTACAGTGTGCTAAGCCTAGCTATGCTATGCAGGAAACATGGCTCTTCCTCCCCCTTCTGTGCTTAGCCATGGCCCAAATTTCAGGTCTGCCTCGGAGAAGAGAAAGTTCTGCCTCTCTGCCAAGGTCTGCCTGTTCAGGTCTCAGTGGCCAGCACAGAGATTGCCTCCTGGCTGCATGGACACTGTCACTCAGGTATTCTGCAGCAGGAGCATTGTGGGATGAACCTCTGGTGTGAGAGAAAGAGGAGCCACTGCTGCTTTATGGAGTGGAAATGTAAATAGTTGGAGTGTTGAGCAAGCCTGAGCACCAGGGTCTAGCGTCCAGGTGTGGTTCCTCCCCGGCTGACATCCAGGGCGGGATGTGACACACACAGAGGGAGGTGGAGCACATGCAGTTAGCCAGGACAGAGGACCAACTCATCTGAGCCCCAAAGAACACCCTGGACCACCCTTCTTCTGGCTCCTTACTGAAGAGGGTGTCAACAACAAGGCTGAGTCACCCATCATGGCTTGGTGGTTTCCCTGTAAGTCACAGATATGGAGAGAACTTCACTGAGCCTATAAGGCTGAATGGGCTGGGTTGTAGTCATAGAATGAAAAGTGATTGTTACAGTGCTGCCTTGACATTGTGAGGACTCCATCTCCTACTCTGGGTTTGATTGTATTCAAGGATATAAGCCACAGTCAAGGAGCAAATATTGAAGGTGGAAGTCTTAAGAATACATTCCTGAAAAACTTTCAACACAAGAGTTCAGGAAAATCCATTAGCCAGGTCATCTATTTCCTGCTTATCCAATTAACTAAAAATTTCTGGCTTATGTTTTGATGGGATTGTAATGAAGTCCCAGGTGTGCTCCCTTTAATGAGGGGGCTTTCCCTGGGGTCTGCATATAGGGAAAAAATATATCCTGAGCTAGAGGTTGAGGTCCCCCTCCACAACAGCAGTGAGATCGAGATTAACACCTGAACACAAAGCTAATTAGTCATGATCTAGGGCAGAACTTTTGGCTCCAGAGTGGGTGTGGATGAGACAGGACATGTTGACATGCAAAGCCACTGACTGGGGAAGGAGGGAAGCCTTGGGGGACCTCTGTCTGCTGGAGGCTGGGAGCAGGTTTGGGTGCGTAGATAGGATGCTCCGTGGGCAGGGTTAACTGTGCATGGATTGCAGTCCACGTTCAAAGACAAGCCTTTGCATTTTTGTGAGAGAAGCATGATTCTTCTTGCACCTTTGGTTCCAGGAGCAAAATCTGGTTCTATTCAGCTTACAAGACTATTGCACTCCCTTATTTCAGTGAAGAATATGGAGAGTCTTGAGACCCAATCCCTATTGCAGGCAGACAATCAACCCCCTCGGGTGGGTTGTTATGAGCACCCAGCCATGTACTGAACCTAGTCTGAGGGCTAAGCCAGGGAGCTGGGAAAATTTTCACAAAAGAAGGTGGCCATTGGTCCACCTTCAAGGAGTGTGTGGCACTAAAGAAAGTAATGCCCCCAGGGAAGCACATGAAGTCAGTGCATGCAGTCACAACTGTGTGAACAGGACAGGTACATCTGCTGTTGGGCCACCATCCCGTGGTCCTCCCACCTCCTCTTTAGAGAGTGCAGACATTTAGCACTGTGGTTCTTACAGGTTAATGTGACTAAACAATTCTTTTAAGGCCCTTCTTATCTACTGTCTCAACTCTGTACATCTCAAACTACACTCCTATTGTTCCTAAAATAGCTTTCCTTTCATCTTGCCAGAGCAGTCCCATTTTCCAGTCACTGAAACTCAGCTCCTCTTCTTCCTCTCTGTGCCAGGGATCATAGGCTCAGGCCCTGGAGGTCTGCAGACATCTCACCCAGCAGGTTCAGGGCTCAGCAGTACAACACATCCTGTGTAAGGATGGGTCCCTTGTGCTGGGCCCACCCTGCCCTTTGCCTTCCAGGGCCAGTGGAAGGGCCCAAGGACAGTAGCAAAGTGCATGTGGGGCTCTGCTTTCTGTCTTTGGCCTTCCTCTTTTGATGCAGCTGCATGTTGGACCAGTTGTCTCTGTACCTCATGCATCCTGGGAGAACAGAGGTTAACATTTGTCCTTGTGAAATTTTGTAGTTTTGAGAGCACACATCATTCAGGATGACCTTCTTCCCTAACACGGGTCTTGACCTTCCCCTTTTTATCCTACCAAGGTGCCCCTGATCTGACCTGTTTCTTTTCTTCCAGTGTCAGTCACGTGCTGTGGTGTTATTGACAATGGATTCTCAGATCGCCCTTGAACTGGGACAGGTTGTCACATTGGTCTAACATGCTATCTCACCTTTCTCCTTAGCTGTCTTCACTGCCCCTTCTGCTGCCACAGAAGGCTCCTCACTCACTGTAATGTCACTCTCATGTGACACAGCAACTGTCACCCTCTTACTGTGGCCTGCATGGGTGTCTGACTTCTTCCCTGGGCTGGGAGTTGAAAATCATTTTCCTATTCAGAGAAATCTTTCCTTCAGTCCTCACCAACATCTGTTTTTCAAAACTCTGATGCCTGCAAAATATTTCACTGTTAATGTTCAGCTTGCATTTTCATAGAAAGAAACTCCACTTTAGAGTACACTGATGAAAAATAGGTTTATACTAAAGACTGTAAAGGACACAAAGGAGGGATTCCCCTTGAAACAAGCTACTTGTGTTTCCCCAGGCTTGTCCACTCTGGGCCACAACCGGGTGGCTGTCCCTTCCCTGCCAACCCTACCACCTTACAACCACCATCCTCTTCATGCTCACCAACTCACTCACCTGACAAAAATACCTATCTTGGGGCTAGGGAGATACTTCGGTGGTCTAAGTGCCTGTCTGGAAAGTGCAAGGATCAGGGTTCGCTCCCCAGTACCTCATGCTCTGCCAACCCTGGGATCTGGCTTACACCATTCTGGCCACTGAAACTGGGCATGGTGACACATGCCTCTAATCCCAGTGCTGGGAAGACTGAGGCAGGAGGATCACTATGAGTCTGAACTATATAGTGAGACCCTGTATCAAATAAATAAACAAAAAGATTTTTTTAAATGCCTATCTCTATGGGGAGATAGACGTGCTCTCGGATTGCATACTCAGGAAAGTTAAGATCTCACCCATATCCTTCCATTTCAACTGCCTATCAACCAGGAAAATGGCAGCAATTTTCTCTGTCAATCCCCATTCTGAGGAATCCACAGGAACTTATACTTGATACTATACTTCAGGATATCTCAGAAGATTCTAGCAAACCTGCTGCCCTGTCCTAACCCAGATGTTGACTAGCAGATCCTGTGTCCATTCTACCTTTCCATTCCTTACCATGGCCACTGTCTAGTCTCTAACAGGATGCATAGTCCCTGGTGAGATGTCATCTTCCCCCACCAGATCATGGCCTCTTCAGTAGAGGGACCTTCCCCACCAGGCTAAACCTGCAGGTGCAGATATGAAAATGCCATGCATAGTTTTGGTTATCATGGGACTCAATGCAAATTTGTTGACCAGCTGACCAACTGCCCTAGATGCCATTAGGCATTGCTGAGGACCCAAGAAACTGATGAGACTATAACATCTTTTGTGGAGGACTCTTCTGATTGGCATGCCCTGGCTTGCTATCAGCCTTGACTTTGTTCCTGAAACAAGGTTGCGTTGTTCCCCATCTTTTCTTCTTGGTGGGTGAGCAATATATTTTTTTCTAAGTATAAAACTTGTGGTTTGAAAAGCAAATATTACCACCACTGGCAGCCAGGGTTCATGCTAAAATACACTCTATGTTGTCAGCCTCTTGGGGCCAGGTCTCAAATGCAAGTTTAGAAAATTGGAGTCCTATAAACCCAATGTTTACATTGAAAACATTTTTTTTTTTTTTTTTTTTTTTTAGTTTCTAGGAGTTCCTTGAACCTAGATATGGTGATAATAGAGTTTAAGAATTGAAAGAAAATAAATAATCTCCATTCCTTGATAATATTTGGAGACAGCTCTTGGCTGTGTTTGGCTTTACAAGGGAGCCAGCGGACTCTCCACCATCCTGGCACAGAGCCCCAACCATGCAGGGCTCCCTGTGTTGTCCATGACTGCACTTCTCTGCCATGAGGAGAACACATGAAAATGGCACTCAGATAAGACATATCCCTTTGGCAGACCCAGAACACATGACCACAGCAGAGCCACAGCGTGGAACCTTGGACCTTACACCTGCATTTTACAACTGAGGAAAGTGAGGCTCAGGGAGGGAGGCGATCTGTCAAAAGTCCAACAATTACTGCCACTCTTTGTGGACTGAGCAGAGACTGAGCCAAGCAGTCTTAGAAGAGAAGTGGTCCTGCTGCTCTTCCCATGCTTGGCTACATTCTCCCCTGGAGTGAAGGGCCACAGGCAGCACACTGGCCATTCCTCGCACCTCTAGCACCTAGTCTGATGTCTGACACAAGCAGGTACTCAGAACACATCCTGAAGCAATGGAGGAAAGTTGATGACAATGATTCAGAAAGGGCCCAGTCTGAGATAGCCGGCCCTCACGCAGCCCTTCTGAGAGGGCTTGTTTTCCTATTGGAACCTGCAGTGATCATGAGACCTCAGCAGCAGCATGGTACCCCCCCCCCCCCCGCTACAGATTGGGGCCGGCATCTCCTGGGCCTTCTGTTCTGCCATTCTGAGACTAAGTTTCCAGGCCAACATCACCCTCCCAGAGCCAATCCCAGCAGTATGCACTTTCATCTGACCCTGATTCTGAACCTGACCCTAACTCAAACTTGTAAATGTGATGATCAGTTGCATTTAACCACTCCCTGAGGTTTATTTCAAAACATCGCCTCGAATATTATAACTACACTGGTCTCTACAGTGACCTTCTTGAAACCTGAGGGGCCTCTGTAGAGACATCTGGCCAGGCCCAACTGACCATGGCACCTCTACCTGGGAGAAGCAGCAGCAGCTACTTGGCACCCCAACTGCACAGGCTTGCTGGGATGTCCCCTAAAACATGCCAGGATACCCAGCCAGCTCCTGGAAGCCAGCTTAAGTTCAGTTCTGTGGATGGAACAGCCTGGGCTCAGCAGGCAGGTGGCCACACTCCAACCTTGGGAAACCTCCTTCCCAGCCTGATTTCCTTCCTCAAAGTAGTACCAAGTTTATTTCAGAATTTAAATCACCAAAGAAAAGATCAGAGTAATGCACAACCAGACTCCTCATTCACACAACACACACACACACACACACACACACACACACACACTCAACTTTTTTTCTCCCTTCTCTCTTCTCTTCTTCCTTTTCTCCTCTCTTCTCTCCTCTCTTCTCCTCTCTTCTTTCTCTTCTCTTCTCTTCCTCTTCTCTCTCTTCTCTTCTCTTCTCTTCTCTTCTCTTCTCTTCTCTTCTCTTCTCTTCTCT
>PVKA01036938.1:0-21372 GCA_004027165.1 Ctenomys sociabilis | reverse complement strand
TAAAATGGTGTCATATGTTCAGCATGCTATTGTGTATTTAAAAATACATGTACAAAAAAGACTTGAGAGAAATGAATGTAGATATTATTCATACTCACTAGAGATAATAGTTTTACATCTTTTTTCTATTCTTACAATCAACAGATAGAATTTAACTTAAAATAGAATATAGCATTTTATTCACAGCATCATTAAGACAGACAAAGAAAGAACAATTTGTTCTTGTGGATCAAAGAAAATTGAAGACAGAAGAAGCTCAATATCTGGGATAGCTTATCACATGCAAATGTTATGCTCTTGTGTCACAATGCTTTCTTCCAAGAAACATGAGATTTATGTAGCTCTCTATAGCTAATAAAACAACTGTATCACTTCAGTATCCTTACCTTTTTTCCCTCGTCATTTTCTTTTAGAGCTATACAACCATCTCTCTATGTTCCAGGCTTTCCTTAAAACAGAACCAGCTTTTAAAGTCTAAAAGTTTAGTGTAAGGGAGTTTAAGCTAAAGGAATATGTTGGAAAGCATCAATCAGAGTCTTAGGGATTACAGTAATCGTTGAAGGATATTTCCCATTCTCCTTATTCAGACACAGGGATCATTCTTCTATTTAAACCAGGAACTATTTTAAACGCCATTAGCTAGTCAGGTTAATTCCTACAATATAAATGAGCTTCTTGGAATGTCACTCTGTGAATCTAACAACCTTGAAAAGTGACTATACCCGCTTTCCTTCCTTTCATGCTTTCCTCTAAGGTTCTGCAAGAAAAATCTGAGGAAGCTGAAGTGTTTATAAATTTCAAATGAAACTACTCTAATGATCATATTGATTAGTATGAAATTATACTAAAACAGACCAAGTCAAACAACAGTCAAGTTTTATGTTCATAGAGCTTTGAAAGATTAAAAAATAGTATGAAAAGAGGAAGACTACATGAAGAGTTTCTCCTTTGAAAGTAGATTGGATGGTCATAATGAGCAAGTGGGAAACAGGAAATATGAAAACAGAAATTGAATATTTAAAGGCCTACATATCCCTTCCCTAAGCCCAGCCTTCTCAAAACAAGGACATCAACTTCATGCTAAGTTTAATGGATAAGAAAAACACAGAAGAGCCTGGGTCCTTGTGCTTTCTTTGGTCCATAGTGTTACTTCTGGACTTCTCAGTTCTGAACTTCCAATTATTCTAGGAAAATAAGCCTAGAATTTTAAGCCGATTTAGACTGGTTCTTCACCTTGTTCCTAAATGTGTTCATAAGATGTGGAAATGGTTCGCTATTATAGAGTATTACTCCTTTCTAACCCTTCTGAGCTGAGATAATTAAGTAATTCATATTTATTCACTATGTACCTATTCTGGGTGACCTTTACAGACATGAAAATGACTTTTTGAGCTTCCTGAAGTGCCCTTGCCTCACTTCTTAGTCCTAGAGGATCTGATGGGAAAGGTGTTCCAATCTATTAATCAGGCTTTCTAGGTTTAAGAGCAACAACAGAGTACTGCAAGCTTGGGGACAATATTAAAATGTAGACACTAACTTGGATCACAACAGTATCTGATCTAATCACTAATTGAAAGGAATAGCCAGAGAGCTCAATGGATTAAATCACCTGCTTAGGCAGACGCAGGGGCAAGGGTTTTGGACCCCAACCTGCTGTGTATGCCCCGCCTCCAGTGATTAATGCTGGGTGTGGTGGCACACGGCTGTAGTCTCAGAGCTTGGGAGGCTGAAAAACAGAAAGGATCACAACAAATCTGATCAGGGTAGTGAGACCCTACTCTATACATTCTATAGGGTCTCACTACATCAATTCATACAACAGTGATTGCAACACTGGGTTCAGGTAAAGATCTTCAAATTTGCACACAAATTATAAGACTGTGAGTCAATAACTTGACCTACTAAATCTTAGTTTGTTCATTGTTAAAATGAGAATAATAGCACCTACTTCATACAGCACACTGTGTAAATTAGAAGATCTAACACACACAAAGCACTCAGAAAAATCTGTGACACGTGCCAAGTGCCTAAAATTAAGGTGTTATTATTAAAATAGAAACACAGAGACATAGTTATTGGCTAAATGCTTTGGGAGAGAGTTGAATTATAGAGTATGGCAAGGAATGAAATACATATAGAGCAGACCAATTCATACAGCAGCTATGCAAAGCTACTGTGATAAAATCAAAACTGTACTGGCAAAAATATAGACCTGAGGATCAATGGAATAGATCAGAAGATATAATGCAACTACAAACACATTCAGCAACCTTCTCTTCAACAAAGGGGCCAAACATGCTTACTGGAAGAAACATAGCCTCTTTAATAAATGGTGCTGGAAAAACTGGCTCTTTACATGCTGAAAACTAAAACTTGACCCAGGTCTATCACCATGCATTAAACTAAAGTCAAAATGCATCAAAGATCTAAACATTAAAACAGAAACACTAAAGCTCCTGGCATGAAACAGCTATCCAGTGTGATGACAGGCCAGTTTTAAGTCAATTTTTTCTAAAATGACTGTCACTGTTAGGGATCAAAACAAAAACATTGCAAGCCACCTGCCATTCTACTCACTAAACCAAGTTATTGGCTACAGTGTCTATAAAATAACCCTTTTCTGAGACTTTGCTTGAGACATATGATCTAATGATATCTACCCTCTGACATAAACACCAGAGGAATCACGGGGTCTGCTGCCACATGTCTAAATTTTGTACTTCCAGAGAGCAAATTTGAAATATAAATAGCACACCACTACTTCCAAGAAAGAAAAGTCCCTACCTGAAGCTGCCCCATCACTCACACTCCCTCAGGGAGTCATATTCTTGTTATTTAAAAAAGCTATCCATAGACAATTATATTTAATAACTCTGGTTCTATTCCAGGAAGAAGTTGGATTCTAAGTCTTAATTCTAATGTAATGGGTAATTTTGTCATTAAAAAGTAGAAAGAAGTCTAAATAGATCTGTTCCCTTGGTATTCAACATTCTTAATGATGTCCCTCAGGTTTTCAGGTCAATTTAAGTGAAAATCAAAATACAAAACTTCAAATAATGATTCATAAAGTAGCTCATTATAATTAACTGTCTAATTTAGTCCTTTTGCAGCATTCAAATCATCAATTGTTAAACCGATTAGCTTGACTCTCTTCTCAGACTAGGCTATCCCACATTAGGGAAATGAAACATCTATAAAAGAGTACCTCTTCTATTCATGCAATTTCCATGAAATCTCACTCTTTCATTTATAAGTATAGGGTTTTAAGGTTCCATGAGGTGCCCTGTCAAACTTGCAAAGGGCTTAGGGAAACTGTTACAAGAAAACACTGTGATTCCTCTGGTGTTCATGCCAGATGGTAGACATCCCTAGACCAAGTGTCTCAGGTTTGGTTAGAGGTTTAAACAATGTGTTATCTACTGCCTAGGAAAATTTACACACTGTAGGCAGTAACTTGCTTTAGTGAGTAGAATGGAAGGCAGCATGAAAGGTTTTTTGTTTTGATCTCTAATATTTCCCATCATTTAGGTGACTCTGGCTGCAGCTAAGCATGCTGGGGTCCTGAAGTGCGGTCTTGACAGTTCTCTTCATTTCTTCAGTGGTTACAAGATTGTTGCAGCAGCTCACAAACAAACCTGGAATAAATATACACTAAAGCAGAAAGGCAGAGGCAACTGTTTCTTAACGTCCTGAATAAACAGGGGGAAATCTCCTAGGATTTCTCCCATATGCTATTTCTTATGTCTCAGCTCAGATCTGACCTACTTCTTGTACACAGTTTTGAGGCTTGACTCTCAAAGTTCAAGCATGTATCACTTTATAGAAACTTTAATGTTTAAGCCTCCTAGCACCCCAACTCTTTGAACTTCTGCTTCTTTCGGTGACTGAATTTATAACACTAATTCATGTTCTTAGCTTCATTTTGTTATATCTATCCATCTTTAAAATTATTAAAGATAATGATTAAAGCCTCACACCCTTCAAGTTTTCTCACCCTCTTACTACCATCATTGCCATGGTCTGATAACACCATTTAGTTGTTACCCACTTGAATCCTCCTTGCACCCAAAGCTGAACATTTTCCTTTAATCTTCAATATCATGTATCTCCAGCTAAGAAACTCACTGTGTCACTGTTAATTCTCTTTTCAGCCTCCTCCACTCTGTTCATAATCATTCCATAACACCTACCTAATATGCATCCAGGTGAACTATCTAGTCATGCCTTGTATCTAGATCCCCCAGAGTCGTATGCATTCATGGGCAGTGAGTTTTCAGAGCTGACTGAATCTACCATGTGTCATCCTGGGATTAAGGGTGTGTGGTACTGAGTCCGTTGATTGGAATTGGCATAGTTCTGGGTTTGGATAATGGAAGTCGCACACTGGATGTGAGAGACACCAATCAATAGGCAAATAGTCTGCATGGAATACAAAGGGAGGGAGTGAAGACAGACTTGCTGCTGCTGCTTTCTGCTGCTCTAGATGTTTGCTGCCTGCCTGCCACACCATGGAATGTTTCTCCTCGGAAATGCCCCTCTGCCATACCACCCTGTTTTGCAACCAGCCAACCATCTCTATAAACTGTAAAATAAACTTTTCTTCATTTAATTTCAGATGTCAGGTATTTTGCCTCAGCAATGAGAAATGTAACTAAGATACTAGCCTTTCCATTTCTATTTGGACTGGTGAAAATCATACCATGAATATGCACATAGCTGTCATTTCAAAAGTATGTTAATCCTCTGCTTTGCTATTTCACAATCTTCTTGTCTTAGTTACTCTTCTTGTGGCTGAGATAAAATACCTGACACTCACAAGTCAAAGGAGAAAAGGCTTATTTAGCTCATAGTTTGCAGAGGTTTCAGTACAGTCAGCTGGCTCTGAGGTAGGGTGGCACAGCAGACCATCAAAAAGGAGAAATAGCCCATTGCTGGCAACAGCAAATAGCAGCAACAGAAGCAGCAAGAGACAATGGAAGCCCTCTTTCTGTCCCTTCTATTCCATCTACTTTACACATCCTTAGTGTATGTGGCAATCACACCCAGGGTAGGGTACCCTGAAACCAAGCATTATAACCTTAACCCCCAAAATCACACACTCTCAGAACCACACAATCCGACCATCATACACTTAATCGACACGCTAGATCCAGTCACCTCCAAAAGCTCCATTTATGACTGCACTTGTGGGAATGGTTTTGAGATTTGGGGGAGCACCTAGATACAAGCCCTAACATTTCTCATTCTCCACATATTTTCTCTTATTTCCAGTAGCTATTCAAAATCTTTACTTCCCTCTCAAGGCTCAAACTTCACACCTATCTGCTATCTGTTTGCAAGCTCTTCCACTTCATAGAAAGTCAGTGTGCTTTGTGTGCAGATAACAATAAAAGAAAGCAAATAGAATTGGGACAGTAGCTCATAAAAGAGCTTATGCTCCGCATGGGGGAAGTCGTAGTTCAATCCCAAGGACCAAATACCTCACAAAAGTAAACAAGTATACAGACAAAACAGCAGCATATGGAAGTAATTGTAAGTAGAGAAATAGTAGGTAGATATGTGACAAAGAAAATGTAGGGCTAGCCAAATTCCTCAGTGGATTAAAGCGCCTGAAAGCAGGCACAGGGGCCAAGGGTTTTCAACCTTGGCCTGCTGTGCTGGCCCCGCCCCCAGGGTATTCTGGGGTAATAGTTGAGACCAGGCATGGTGGCACAAGCCTATAATGCCAGCACTTGGGAGGCTACAAACATGAGAGTGAGATCCTGAACACCCTGTAGACACTTCCCTAAAATACAAAAAAAAAGAAAATGTAAGCACTTCCCTGGCAAGTGCAAGGGCCTGAGTTCAATCCCTGGTTCCGCAAAAAAAAAAAAAAAAGAAAAGAAAATGTAAAATGTCAGTGATGTGTAGTAGATATGCAAATACTCATAACAATTCAATGTTCTAAGTATCTTAAATGTTTCATTATAAAATTTAGGAACCAATGCATATCTTCAGAAGTCAGGGATGTCCATATGGATTTTACTATCCAGGATTATAAACCTTGGAACAATATATAAAAGCAGATTGTAGGTTGCATATTATAGACCAGTATTCCTGGAGTCTGTCAAAAGTCACCTTAGTTATACACACAAACAAAAGTCAAATTTTGTCAGTTGGGTAAGTTATCCAACAGAAAAGGAAACACAGTACTTACAATTTTAAAATGTTCACATATGTCCTTACACTAGACAAATACTAGATTTAATATTGTTTGAAGCTTTGGGGCCCCAAACTTTATCTTAAAAGTTCTAAGTAGCTTATTGTTCAGAATCCTGCTTTCTCTTCTGTGTCAGCAGCACATCTCTCCCTCTTGTCTTTTTAGAAATTCTTTCATGAGTTGCTGCTTACTAGGAGGCTAAATTCTTAAGTTTCTTCTGGGAATTTTACTTGTTAGTGCTGAGTAAAAGAAAGAACCATCTGTGGAAAAATAACAGAGCCTATAAGTAAAAAAAGAAAACCAGACCTTAACAATGAAATGAGGACCCAGTTGAGCACGGAACATGAAGAAGGAACTGAGGGAGGCCAGTCCATGGGCTTTGGTATCACGGAAGTACTTGGTTGTAATTGTCTTCATGTGGTTTATTATTCGGCCTGTCCAGAGCTCTGAGGCTGATATGCTGCATGCAGATTTTATTTCATTTGGAGCAATTTGGCGAGGTTTTGAATCATCTCCACCACAAAGACTGAGTTATTATCACTTCCTATGAACAGAGGGAGTCCATATCTAGAAGAAGGATTCAACTGGCTTCAGGAGACTTTTCTGTTCAGGTGGGAAAAGCTTCTACCCACACAGAGGAAGCATAGACTAGGAGCACAAGATGCTATGCTTGGGTTCTGTGAAATATATTTGTATGTCTCTAAAAGGTGATGTTGAAGAAAAGAAAAAACAAACAATCTGGCTGGGGAGATAGTTCAGCGGAAGAATAAGCACTTGCCTGGCAAGCACAAGGTCCTGAGTTCAATCCCCAGTACAGCAAAATAAATAAATACATAAGAAAATAGTGATGTTCCAGCCACTCAGATCCCCAGAAGGGGCTTATGCCTCTGAAGCAGATTATTTGGAGCATAGGTTGGCATCACTGACAGACAGGGGAACAGCTGCTGAGCAGACATGAGATGTGGCCTAGGGGCTCTTTCATGGCTGTTTTTCTTCCATGGGTTAATTACACTGTGGGTTTTTTTTTTTTTTTTTTTACTGAACTGTAGGCCAATTTTGTGGGACAGCAGTTTGTCCATCCAGGAGTAACCACCAGGGACTGGGTCTCTTAGTAACTTGCTCTTCTTCTTCCCAATCATCCTCTTCCTTTGCATATGTCGGGAGTTGATTTTTGATTGTCATCACAGTGTCAGGAGAAATGTCCAGTAGAATGTCTAGTTTTCCACATACTGCCCCTCACCTCCCACCCCCACTGCAGTGCACTGAGCTGGCCACTGAGACCAGCTGTGGTGGCTCACGCCTGTAATTCTAGCACTGGGGGAGACTGAGAACAGTAGGATCGCTATGAGTCCTAGCTTCATAGTGAGGCCATGTACCAAATACATTAAAGAAGAAAAGTTCTAGCTTTGCAGGTATGGAGCTTTAGTCCCAGGAGGTTCCTTTAGCAGCTGCTTTTGCAATTTCATCAATTTCATTGTTTTCCAAGGAGATGAGGCTTTTGATCTGTTTTTTCTTTTTTGGGAATCCAACAATGTTTGTTATATCGAATTTTGTTGTCTTCAAATTAATTGTTAAGATTAGCAGATGTAAGCATGCAGAATTCATCAAGAAGCTATAAAATATTAAAGAAAGAAATATTTAATTATTAATTGCTCCTTTCAATAGGCCAGCAGAAATCAGCAGCACAACTACCCATCCTATCTTGTGTATATATGTATACATAACCTTTGCCTTTTCTGCTTTCTTTCTTTTCTCCTTTCCCCCATCCCACCTGCTATTTCCCTTTGAACAGTTTCTTTCCTTTACACAGTATCCATTGTACCTTTCAGATTTTATTTATCCTTTCAGGTTCTTATACTAGGGAGACAATACGATGTTGACACATGCAGGTCTGATCTATTTCAATTACCAGTATGGTCTCTAGCCACATACACTTACCTGTAAAAGCCTACAGTTTATCTTTTATAAGCTTGGTAATTCTTCATTGTATAAAAAAATCACATTATTTTTATACATTCCTCAGTTGATGGGTATTTGGGCTGTTTCATGCTGTTTTTTTCTCAATAAATCATGCTGCTATACACACGTATATCACTGTGGTATGATGTTTTCAGTTCTTCAAAAAAAAAAATACCCAGGAGGGAATTGCTAAGTTGAATGGGACCTTTAATCCTGTCTTTTTGAGGAATCTCCAAACTGATTTCCACAGTGGCTGTACCAGTCTACACAGCCACCAACAGTAGAGCGGGGTTCTTTTTCCCCACAGCCCCTCCAGTATTTGTTATTGGTTCATTTCTTAGTGATAGCCATTCTTTCTAGGGTGAGATGGAATCTCAGTGTTGTTTTAATTTGTGTTTCTTGAATGACCAGTTATGTGGAACACTTTTTCATATATTTATTTGTCATTTGTACCTTTTCCTCTGAAAAGTGTGTATTCATCTCAAATGGCTTTTTCGATTGAGTCTTTGAATTTTGTGAGCATGGTTTTTTTTACAAAATTCTTTATAAGCTGTCTGAGGGGCAATTGGTTAACCTTTATCCCTATTTGTGGGTTTTCTTTTTACTGTGTGATTTATTTTGATGTGCGGAAACTGATGTCTTGATGGTTGGTGAATTGCTTTGTTTCCTTTTCTTTCCCTGTTGTAATCCTAGGTGAGGTGACCTTTAGGAAAGGCCACAGCAACCCATCAGTCAGGACGATGGTCTGTGGAGGGACCTCTCTCTTTCACCAGCTTTTTTATCCAGTGAAAATGTGGCAACACTTTTCTGTGTTGTGCAGAAGCAGGAGTTGCTAGCAGTGATGCCAAGTAGGTGTTAGATGACGCCCCCGACCTGAATAGGTGCGCAAGGACAGCTGTGAAGTAGAAAGCACCAGAGGGGAGGGCCGCTGTGGCCAAAGGCAGGCCATGGCTGGCTGGACTGTGCAGAGGTGGAGGTGGAGAGGCAGCCAGCACAGTACCAGAAGAGCTCAGGGAGGGCTGGCCAGGAGTGGTGGCTGGAACCAGTACAGTTGGCTAGAGGTACAAGAATTGGGAGCAGGGGGAGGAGGCCTGGACAGTGGAATTGTAGGTGCTGGCACGAGCTGCACCAGCTGATCCAGGGAGATACATTTGCCAAGGAGGAGTCCTCAGAAAGAGTGGGGCTTTGTTCAGTGCAAGGGGTCTTATTCAGACACAGAGCCAGTCTGGTTTTATTTTAACTCCTTAATCACCAGAAAAGCCCTTAAAATAATTCTGTAGAATGTATTCCAGAACTGTGAGCTGTGACTAACTAGATCCCATTATGATTTCCTACATGCATGTGTTCTTCCCTTGTCTGGTGATGCAAGAGACAGGCAAACATGGGGTGTCCTCTTTTATAGAGGACCAGGCCAACGCTTGTCTGGCTGCTCCCCTGTCAAAGATGAAGGTCTGTCTTAGCAATAAGCACACTTATATCCCCAGGCCAGGTCATGAAAACCATTACAGAGGTTTGAGTCACCACTGAGTCACATGACAGACCATAAAACTACAGGAGAAGCCCACTCCACACTCTGTAGCCCAAACTGTGGAGCTACAGACCTAACCATCCAAAGCAGCTAGATTCAGCGGGGGAGGGGGGGTCATTCATTCACTCACACACTGATTCAGAGACTCCACCACCTACCCAGCAAACAAAAACTGACTATTAAGTGATCAGGATCCTTGACTTGGGAGGGCTGACAACCAGGAAAATAGATCGCCCCAGGATGGCCATACCATGATTCGCAAATCTAGATGGCTTCATTTCATTCTCCTTTAGAGCTAGTAATGATGGGGGGTGTCCTAGTCCATGTATGGTTGTGGTGAGGGGGAGGACCTCAGAAGTCAGTCAGAGGGGCGCACCTCCAGGGAGAGCCATCTCCATGGCCCATAGCAGGGGCTGTGCAGGGCTCTGCAGTTGTATTTCCTCAAATCCTGGACCAAGGCATCAGAAGCTGTTGTGGGAAAGAAATGAGCTCTCAGTAGCCAGGAGCTCAGGAGCAAAACGGAAATTCTACTGACACTAGTGGACCCCGGAGGAGTACTCTCCAGAGCCTGAGGTGTTGATTATACAGATCTTGTCTTGTTTATTTAAGGTGGCAAACAGAAGTTACAAGAACTACATGAGCTTTTGCTGAAGGTTGTGGTACAATGGGCATCTTGTGGTGGGTGCAAAGTTATTTTTAGCACATTCACAGAACTTTCAGTCTGATGACAAATCATAGATTTAGCAGAGTTCAGTGGCAGAGAAAAGAATGCCTGCTGCTTTATTTAACAAAATAGCTGCATTTTGGTCAGGATTTCTGCTTCAGTGGCTTAAAAGATATTTTAAAGTTGTGTTTATTTTAATATACTTTTGGCATAGTAAAATTAACGTTTTTGAGTTTTCATTTTGGTAAATTTTCACAAGTGTATACAATAGGTAACAGTAACCACAATAAAAATAGAGAAAATTGCTCCTTATATTTAAATTTTTTCCTTTAACTTTTTTCCAGTTTATTTACTTCTTTCTGTTTTGTAGAAATAATTGAAATTAAGATATTCTTCTCAATCACTGATCTGATTTCTCTGTGCATAGTGTTGTCTTTCCCCAAATATCGCAGGGACAGAACCCCTCCATCTGTGGTTTTGTGTGCCTCGCTTTTTTACTTTAGTATTATACTTGTGGAATTCATCCGTGTTGTTGCAAGCTATGTGCAGCTCTCTTTTATTTCTAAACGGTACTTCATTATATGTTTATATCATGATTGATTTATATAATTACAAATTGATAGGCATTTTATTTTTTCCAGTTTGGCCATTATTAATAAGGCTGCTATAAACATTTGTGTTCAGGTCTTTCATTTTTTCCTGTGTAAATTCTTAGGAATGAGACTGCTGGGTCGTATGGTTAAATATACCCCTAACTGAACAAAAAGTCCCTTTCAATGTTTTTTGGAGCACTGGTGTATAACTCTGCTGTAGAACTGATGTAACATGTAGGAGACTCTGAGTTCAGTTTCACAAAAATCATTTAGAAGAAAAATATCTCTGAAAATTTCTGATTACATTTTTGAGAAATTTTTAACTTAAAAGCTTCCAGACTTAGGCTCCATTCCCTCCCCTGAACTGCAATGATAATATCTCCCTCATAAGGGTAATAAAATAATTTATGGTATAGCTAAACAAAACGTCGATAAGGTAACATGCATAAAGGATTACAAGTCAACAACCCTCAGTCCAGTTATTGACACACTAGACATTCAAAATGTTACAATTGTGGCTCTCTGGCGCCATCTTGTGGCAGCAAATAAAACTTTTAGAAGTGAATTCTATTGGAGGCGTTAAACATGAAATTTAACAAACGTCTCTCCAAGATAGTTGGCTAATAGTTTGTGGAAGTCCAACATACCTTGACAATATTTGATCCATAATATATCCTAAAATGAAAACTAGATTCCTACCAACACAGTGGCACGTCAGCCAAGAGAAATGCTCTTTCCTGGCCTTTCCGGATATATATTACATTTTCTGCGTGCATTTTCTAAGAAGTCACTGTAGGACAACCAACAGCACCTCAACAGATTTTGGAGTATCAAGTTAGCTTATCCTTGCTGCTGTAGTTTCATTTTACTCCAACTACATAGCCTCAAAGATCCAGGACAAACAAATGATGAAATCACCCGCCAGGACTCCAGCTGTGACATCACAATTCGGCATTATGATTTCATACTTCAAAGGTATGAGGTCACAATAACATCTTGACCCCCCCCAATTTGAAGTCACAGATGGTTGGAGAGCACATTAAAATGGGAATATGATTTAAAAAAATAAAGTCCGTAGAAGTGAAAAAGAGAGGGCACAGTGGAACATTATTGCTACTCTGTAATTTATGGGCTTAGGAGCAAAAGGCCAAGAAGTATTGGCAGCTCAGAGTGAGGACAAGGTTTAGTCCAAGATTCACTGATCCATACATGTTTCATGATTTCCTCTTATGGAGCTCAGAAGTTAACGGGATGAGGGGGCTAGTGGATTCCCACTGGACCTGGAAGCACAGACCCAGCAGTCTTGCCTCCTGAAGGCTAAGCATGTGTGAAGTTCCAAAAGAGATTACCTTCTAATTCCACAAGTGAAACTGCAAAGCCACCCAGCAGATTCCAGGCAGCAAGTGCTCTGCTTCCCCTCTGTCTGGTGCATTATCTATGGACATGGGTACAGATCGAGGTTCCATTTGCTTAGTGGCACCTACTTGATGAGATTTCTAAAGAAGACCAGGGGCTGAAGGCTGAAAGGTACCTCAGAGCAGCTTGAAGAGTGATGTTTCTTAGAGCATTAAGAACAGAAGCCCGTGCCCACCTCATGACACTTCCCTTCACCAGAAAGTCTCAGTCTTTTAGAAAAGGACAGATCTTATTGTCATTGTCACCTCCAGAACACATACTTAGTCTTCATTTCTAGATTTTATTTTATTTCTTACTAATTTGATTGAGAAACAAATAGCAATGAGATAGTTTCAAAACTGATTAATTGGACAGTTTCAATAATTAATACATTGCATATTGTTGCCATTGTAGTGGTTATTCATAGTACAAGGCACAGACATGATATCCTGTTCACAAACACTATTAGTACAAATTTTTCTTCTAATTGAATTAAGAGAAAGTAGCTGTATATCGATCCTATTTTGTATATACAGATACAAGATGGTCCATCTTTAGGATCCCCTATTTTTGTTTAGTTTTGTCACAGATGGGTATTCCATTGCCATTTAAATATTGTAAGTGCGTGAATTAAGCAAAATAATCCAATATAGTTCAGTAGTCAATAATACTAGTGGGTTTTCCTTAGGACTGAAAATGTCAGAAGTTGTGGACTTGAGCCTTTTACAGCTCAGCATATTAATAGGGCTTTGCTTTTTAACCTTGTTTTTATACTTTTCTGCTGGATGGTTAAGACCAAGATAAAGCTTCATTTCTAGATTTTAAAGGAAATAAGAGGGGCCAGAGAGATGGCTCAGTAAAATAAATGCTTCTCTGACAAACGCAAAGGCCTGAGTTCAATCCCTGGGGTCCTGCCCAATAAAATGAAATAAGAATCATAGAGAATTATTATTCACCTTACCCATTTTATTCCTGGACTACTGACATCCGAATACACATTTATAATACCTCTTCAGCTGGCATTGTTCAGGATATTGGGATCCAGGTCTTCATCTATCATCTCTGTGATACATGATGACAAATTGTTCTCTGTAGAGGTCAAACAATTCACATTAATCTAAGAGTCACAGCACATCTTATTATATTTTAAAACTTCTTTCTCCCTGTGCATATACCAGAGACAGTGTAGAGTACTGATAGTGTTTATAATCAGGCTGCATGGTGGATTACTAACTGGTAGTACACCCACCTGAACTGGACTAGCCTGGTGCTGGATATGGGAGGCCACCTGAGGGTTGTTTCCAGCAGCATAAGAGGCACAGGTGGAGAAGCTGTTGAGAGGCTATTAGGGAAGTTGTTTGGAGAAGCTGTTGGAAGCTGCTGGTTCTCTTGGGCTGTTCTGCTGGAGGACCTTGTCATGCTGGCTTTTCTGATGAACTTGGCTGTTATCATCAGGGGAAGAGCTTGGAGCCTCATTGTCACTGAGAATGACTACAGGTCATTTTGGGGAGCTCTGGTCCTTATCTTGAGCATTGCTTACTGACTCCAGGGGGAAGATGGTGCACTGCTCATGGAGAAGCTTGTCATGTTGGCTTTCCTGATGGGAACTCAGCTTTCCTCATTGCTGGTGGATCTCAGGACCTCACTGTTGCTGAGGATGGGTGTGTACTTTTGGGAGGAGCTCTGGTGCTTACCTTAAGCATTGCTTCTGGCTCCATTTCAAATCCCTTAGCCTGGTGGCACAGACCTCTCATTCTGTTGGCATAGATATCTTAGCTTCTGCCACTGGCCCTTGGGCCTTTCCAAGTGCAGGCCTACATGGGACATTGTCATTAGCCCTAGGCCTCCAATTGGACTTGTGGGAGACATTGTTATGGGCTCTAGGTCTTCAGCTAGACTCATGGCGGATATTAGGATCCAGGACCTCAGCTGGATTCTTAGGTCTTTAGTGTGTGGAAATATTTTCTGCACTCTTTGTATATGATTCTTTGAGTGATTCATTATAAAATAATCTTATAAAATGTGTTGTATCTTATTGTTACCCTTCCAAACAACCCCAACTCCTGACAGGCTGTCTGAGTCAGAACCCTCATTCTATTACATACTGGTTAAGAGTGTTTGGGGAAGCTTCCTTGCCTTTCATGCCTCAGTTTCCTCATTTATAAAACAAAAATAATAAAGGACATGCTTTAATAAAGGGTTGTGAGGAAGAACACATTTGTGACACATAAGAAGTGTTTAATAATCACTAAGGACAGCTCCAAAGCATCTTAATTTGTTTATGAGACATGAAACTTCCTTCTCTGATAATGTCTTTAAATTTACTTTACCCAGTTCATTCTCGAGCTACTGACATCCTAATATCATGTAGAAATTAGCTCTCTGTGTATGCTTTCATTTTGTATAGACAGGTTTATTTTATATCTTCTGGTTTTCAATTTGACTTTTTTAAGTCTCATTACACTCTAAAATTATCAAATCTCTCATTTTTTGTCAGATACATAATGAGACTTCCCATTCTATTCTCTGTGTTTCTTTCTAATATATTTTTCCCTGTTTACCTTATTGTGACTCATTTATTCAACTGTGCCTCCTAAAATTCCTTTCAGCTGTCCTGTTCTACTAATCCATCTACTGAATTCTAAATTCTACGAGCTAAATTTTTCATTTCTAGAATCTATTTTTGTCCCCTTTTAATTTACTGGTTCTTTTCCGGCAGCATTTTTCCTTTGCCTTCTAGGCCCCCTGCCCCCCGGTTTGGGCTTATCTAATTTAAAGTCTCAGTTTGTTCTATTAAAGTTAGATCTTGATGTATGCCCTCTACCACCTTCTGTTAAGACAGTTTGCATCTTCAATGTAACTTGTAATTTTTTATTTAATCATGAGCTCACCTTCAAAGAGAGCTATTCTTCATGGAAGAACTTCAGGTCCTGGGACAAGGGAATAATCTTGAGAAGTAGCAAATTTCTTTCCTGCATTTCTATAAAATCTATGGTTCCAGTGAACATTCATTCTAGTTTTCTACACTGAGAGTTTGAAAACAACCATAGAATCCTGTCTCCTATTTAAAAGATTGCTATCATTTGTTCCTTTGTTATAATTTCGTTGAAGGTCTACTCTCTCCCCATCCCCATGAGGTGGTAAGAAATAAGGATGGGACAAAAGAGAAAAACCCATGTCACTGAGGATGCGCCTTTGAAGAGGTTGTCAAAGCCCCAACCTTTTCTCAACTCTTTTTGCATCCTGGCTGCAATGTAGTAAACAGACCTCTTTTATCACAGGGCCTCTTCATGAGGCACTGTGCTTCTGCAGGCACAAAGCAACAGAGTCAAAGGACCACAGTCTGAAATGTCAAAAACAAGCAGCCAAAGTGAGCCTTTTCTCATTAAAAGTGAACTGTCTCAAAAAAAAAAAAAAAGGGGGGGGGAGGCCAGGGAGATGGTTCGGTGGAATAAGTGTTTCCCTGGCAAACACAAGGGACTGAGCTCAATCCCCGGTTCTGCCAAAAAAAAAAAAAAGTGAACTTTCTCAAGTATTCTGCCACAGTACCAGAAAGCTAACACAGGAGTAATACATGTTGAGCTCACTTTAGACTTGATTTTCCTTCATTAACTTTTTCACCCATTCTCAAGAAGTAATTAAACTTCATAGTTGTGTCTCTGGATTCCAGCCCAAGGATAATTATATCCCCCCCTCACTGAGTGTAGCTCCCAGCATTACGTACATGGCTCATTTCTGGCCCCTCGTTGTGCAAGGCCTTAGGTTCCATTCTGCTGGTGCTCTTAAAATCGCAGATGCTGGCACACTGTGCTCTGACACTTCAAAGGTATTCCTTGTCCCCCTCTTCAATTTCAGTTTTTATTTTTGTTTTGGTTCTGTTTGTTTTGGTCCTTCTTTGTTTCTGGCACCTGGGAACTTTGTTTTCTTGCCTTGTATGAGACTTACATTTTAATTAAAATTTTATCTATAATAACTATTTTTTGGTAATTTTAATATGAATTTTCTATTTTTTATTAATTTTATAGAAACAAATAGCAATGAGACAGTTTCAAAATAGGTTAGTAAGACAGTTGCAATAATTAATATGTTGTATATTGTTGTGTTCATAATAGTCATTCATAGCACAAGATGCAGACATGATATCCTGTCCAAATACTATTAAGACAAATCTTTCTTCTGATTGAATTAAGAGAAAGTAGCTGTATATCCATCTTAACTATCTTAATAATATTTCACTACAAAATGATCCTTCACTTATATCCCCTTTTTGTTTTGTCAGAGATGAGTTTTCCATTGCCATTTAAATATCGTAGGTGCATGAATTCAGTAAAATAATCCAATATAATCCAGTAGTCCATAATAGAAAAGAGTTACAGCTCAGCATATTAATATGGCTTTACTTTTTATACCTCATTTTTTACTTTTCCGCTGGATGGTTAAGACCAAGATAAATCAAGACCTGTATAACAAGAAATGTAACTTCTATATTTTCCAAGGTCAGTCAAGTCCCCTCAGGAATTACCCTAAAACTCTGTACCACAGTTTATAGATCCTTTGTCAGTGTCAGCCATGTGGATGAGTCACGAAATTGCTTGACCAATTAGCTCTCTTTGAAAGACTGACAGAATATATTCTCTCCATGTGACTCTCCTTAGGCACACTCTACATCATCACATTCCTCTGTGGTTCTGTAATCTCCTTGTTCAGAAAATCTCAGACAGCACTGAGTTACAGGATGTTACAATAGAGGTTCTCTTAAGTCCTGAGTCCTCACTGATCTTGAAGGGCTAGGGCCAAAATGTTGGCTATCCTTGTAGCCATTCTTTTTCTCTAATTTTTGGTCTGAAAACTTAAGTTGTTAACCACTTTTTCTATTTTTGTCAGCAGAAACTACTCAAAGTTTGGACAGATCTTTCTATAATGAAAAAACATGTATATTATTTTCTTAAAGTACTTAGTGCCTACGGCCACCTGGCTAGCTCAGTTGGTAGAGCATGAGACTCTTAAAGTACGTTGGGTCTAGCGATGTACTTCATGTATAGAGTGCCTACCTAGCATATAGGAGGCCCTGGAGCTTTTTTCTCCAGGACTGAAAAAGAACCATTTTCTCAAAGCTGTTTCACTGATGATAAGAATGATAAGATAAAGCCCAAAGTGCTTTACCTGAGGAACTATAGAGTGACTTAGAGCCTGACTTCTAAAGCTGGAGCCATGCAAGTTGTATCCATGTATGATTTTCTAACTATATAACTTGGGAGAAGTTAATAATGTTTCTGTCACAGTTTATCTTCTGTGAAATAAGGATAATTCTAGCACCTATTTCATAGGGTTTCTCTGAACTTTAAATAAAACAATGCTGTGAACACCTGCAGAAGTCGCTGGCCCTCCCCTGGAAACTGGTTTAGGTGTTAAGACTGATGAAGCAAACTATGCACCAGCAGGTCTGAAAGGCTCATGTTTCACACAACAAGGCTTTGTGGGAGGAAAAGCCAGCTCCCAACAGGTCTGAGATGGCTTAGGAGATCGTGGGAGATACTGCCTTGGCTGTGGTGAGCAAATGAAGATGGTGTTAGGTTTTGGACTTGTTTTGTTTCATAGAAACGTGGTATTTACACACTATGAAATTCCTACAGTTATAATGCTTAGAAAAATTTCCAAGACAATGATGTCCTTTCTCTCTGTTATCCTTCTGCTATCCAGCGTGCAAACTCATATTTCCTACATTCTTGAAGACAGCATGATTTCAGGGCACAGCACCTTGTTTGTGTTTCTATTATCCCTCCCTATTACATTCACTTGGCCAACTCTTTCTCTCCACCTGTATCCTGTTCCTTCTCTCTCTTTCTCTCCCTCATTCTCTCTCATCAATTTCAACCTAAGCAATAGTAGTCCTAAAAGATCTTTTAAACTCTCATGTTCTTTCTTATACACATGTATCTTCATTTATATTTTTTATCTATTTTGTACACTTTGTATGACTTAATCTCTAAAGCAGCACAGCAGCTGTCATAGAATAGATGTTCAACAAATGTTTGCCTAGTGATGTATCTCACTTGATCTTCTTCACTCAGTCATGTATGCTTTCTACTTGGAAGACGGGGAAACTGTAAGATTTGAGAAATAATTTACCCAATACCACATAGATACTGAATAACAAAATTGAAAGCCAAATTTTCTTTTATTTATTTTTTTTTTATTTTATTGAACTACAAATGTCAATCAGACAGTTTCAAGACACCTTAACAAGACAGATTCGATAAATTAATACATTGCAAACTGTTTTCATAATGTTTTGGTATCGTACAAGGTGCATACATATTATATTTGCAGATATTATTTTAGCAGATGTCTCTTATCAGTAAATTAAGAGTGAAGCTGCTTACTTATCTTATTTTTTATACCTGAATTATATCAAAAATTCAATAATTATTTTCCTAGTGGATGACCGTAGTACTAGAAGCCGACATAATATCCTGTCCAACCACCATTAGTGCAGGTCTTGCCTCTCTTTCCTTCATTAAGCATCATCTCTTCCATCTCGTACTGTCTCTATTGTAAGTATGGTAGACAAAATAGGTTCCTACTTATATAGTAGAATTTGAGATGTGAGATTTATCAACTTGCCTTTTAACCAAGACACCAATATTAGCTCAGAAGTTCATCTATTAGCTCACAATAGTTTATGTGAACGTCCCTTGGTAAGGAGAACACAGTGAGTACTCCCCATTAGCAACTTTTCCTTTTGTTAACTCTTCCCTTCAATCTGACTCTCAAAGAACTATATCTTCTTGCTCCAGTCTGTGCATCTAGTTGTGTCTCCAGCCAGTCCTCCTATTGCCTCCTGCACTGTGTACTGCCTTTGATATCTCCATGTCTTTGCCCTACATTTATGTCTGCCTGGTATTTTACTCTGCTTTTTTCATATTCATGAAAACTTAAGAAGACAGCTCAAATACTGTGATGCATGATCCACTTCCTAATTCCCTCAGGAACTTTGATTTGATCCTTCTGAGTATTTATATCATGTCATAAACAAAGCATTAGAGAGACAAAGCCATCACACTGAACTTACTTGTTAACACACTATTTTCTCCCAACAGAACACAAGTCCTTCACAGTCAGGAGCCATAACTTGCTCACTGTCATTCCCTAAACATAGAAGATGGTCAAGAAATATATAAAGAGTAAAGGAGAGAAAGGGCATCCAACTCAGTTTTCACCAAAAATAGACAAAGAAAATACAGCACAGTGAGTGCCTTGTAAGGAGTATAGAAAATGTTTGTCTCACTTTTATAAGAATATATTCCCAAATAAGAGGTTTTTTTTTTGTTTGTTTTTTTTTGTTTTTTTTTTTTTGTTTTTTGTTTTTTTTTTTTATCTCTGGAAGGTGTTTGATGTTGCGATGCCTGAAACTGCCACTGCTATCTTATACATAGCCAGGCTGTTTTCCTGTATACCTAAGAAGGAGATATAACCTTATTCTTGGAGGAATCCACAAGGACAATAATGAAATCCAAGACAATGATTAAAAGGAGTTTGTAACCAACACACCTTCTGACCAACAGCTGTTAATCCAGCTGGATAACTTGGATCAGGAAGAAGAACCTTCCCTGGTGTGAAAAGGAAGGTGCAATTAGCTATTGAGGTCCCACAAAATCAGCATTTTGGTTCCAGGTAAAATCTTGTGATGATCAAAGGCAGAAAGCAACTAAGCATCTCCATATGGACCACATGAGGATCAAGAGAGTCAAACTGGATTAGGAAGCAACAGAGGAGAAAAGGAGACAGAGGCGACAGCAAGCAACTGCTGATGGCTGTGGTCCAGTTTTGCTTGGACAGCTCTGTTCTTTCCTTGCCTTCCAGGACTGGGGCAGGTTGTGCTTTACTCCCACGCTAGGCTCTTTAGGCTAGGATCTCCCCATAAAGTATGAGGTATTATCTAGTAATGTATTAGTCTGCTTACAAGTGCAGTAACAAAATACAATAATTATTTACAAAGGATTATTAGGGTTGCACTTCTGCAGGTTCCAGTCCAATGTTGGGATCCATAGCCTCGATCCTCCAATGAGGCTCCTAGAGAACAACAGCAGGGAGTAAGTGGTGGGAAAATCTTCTCATCTCGTAAGGCAAGAAACACAGAATGAAGACGAAGGGACCAGAGCCCTAGACAATTCCTAACAAAAAGCATGCCCCAAAGACTTAAGCACCTCCCACCTCCTCCTCCTAAAGTCTCCTCTACCTCCCAATAACTTCTTTTTGGTGCCACCTTTTTAATATGTGGATATTCAGAGAGCATTCAATATCCATATTATAGTGACTTAGTTATAAGAAAACATTTTCATAAAGGATAAAAATAGAAAAGGCCTAACTTATCTTTGAAACGGTATGGAGAAGTAGATTTAGATATTTAAAGGGTGTCTAGTCTCCTTTTTAGCACTAACAAAGGTTCTAAATAGTATAGCAAGGTGGTTAGGAACTCAGAGTCAGAAGATGGGCCACTTGAGATCTAATTCCAATGCTACCATTGTCTGGCTGAGAAACTTTAGGCATGTTACTTAACTTCTCTCTGTCTCAGCTTCCTCTGAAATATGACAGTGATAGCAGTACTTAATACTTATAAGGAAGCACTGAGGTCTAAAATTACTAAGTTGAACAAGTGGCAAGGCTATAGAAGTTATCTGCTATTGTGATGTCTATTTCTATCCCAAAAATGTATTTCAAGTCCCTGAATCCCAACAATAGTTCACTAGTGGAAATGGGTGAGTTGAAAACAAACATGTTGAAGTCTTCATGTTTGTATCTTACTCTTTCTGTTCTGTAGTACTTAGATTTCCTGTTGCTGGGATACAGTACCTGACACTACCATGGAAAAAAAGGAAGGTTTAGCTTAGCTCATGGTTGAGGGGATTGAATACACAGAAAAGTGGCTCTAATCCAGGAACATCATGGTGGAATGGTACAGCGGAGCAGAGCTGCTTGTTCATGGAAACCAGGAAAAAGATCAAAAGAAAAGCATCAGAGGCCTGGGGAGATA
>PVKA01036937.1:0-21392 GCA_004027165.1 Ctenomys sociabilis | reverse complement strand
AATAATTATTGAATCTTTGATATAATTCAGCTATAAAAAACCTGTAAATATAATTTCATGTATGCACCTTGTACAGTACCAAAACGTTATGAAAACAGTTTGCAATGTATTAATTCATCGACTCTGTATGGTTAAGGTGTCTTGCAACTGTCTGATTGACATTTGTATTTTAATAAAATAAAAATAAATGGAAAAAAAAAGAAAAAAAATGAATTTACACGTTAGTAAAACAAAATGGGACCGAATATAGATCGTAATGCTGCACCTCCAACATTTAGAGAAAGAAGAGCAAACCAAACCCAGAGCCCAAAGACGGGAAGAAATCATAAAGATTAGAGCAGAACTTAATTCAATTGAGATGAAAAAAAGAATTCAAAGAATCAACATATCAAAAAGCTGGTTCTTTGAAAGACTAAATAAAATCAATAAACCCCTAGGTAACCTCATCAAAGGAAGGAAAGAAAAAATTCAAATACAAGAAATAAAGAATGAAAAGTGTGTAATTACCACAGACCCAGGGGAAATTCAGATGATTATCAATAACTACTTTGAGAATCTTTATTTTCACTGAATAGAAGACACAGACAAAATGGACAGATTCCTAGAAAGGTACAAATTACCAAAACTGAATCAAGAAGATATAACAAAGTTCAATAACCCAATAACAGCTAATGAAATATGAAATGGAAAAAAAGCCTGCCGATAAAGAAAAGTCCAGGTCCTGGTAGATTCATAGCTGAATTCCACAAGAAATTTATCAAAGAAATTATTTCTGCAGTACTCAAATTCTTCAATGAAATTGAAAAGGAAACAGTCCTCCAAAAATCATTTCTGGAGGCAAGTATTATACTGATTCCAAAACCAGGGAAAGACACAGGTAAAAAGAAAGAACTACAGCCCAATCTCCCTCATCAATATAGATGCAAAATCCTCAATAAAATGCTAGCAAATACAATACAGCAAATCAACAAGATGATCATAACCCATGACCAGGAAGGATTAGTCCCAGGGATGAAAACATGGTTCAATATTTGAAAATCTATAAATGTAATACACTTTATCAGTAGAGCAAAATCTAAAAACCACAAGATCCCCTCAACTGATGCAGAAAAGGTTTTGACAAAGTCCAATACTCACTCATGTTCAAAGTCCTACAGAAAATTGGTATAGAATGCTTCTACTTCAATCTGATAAAAGCCATCTATGACAACCCAATGCCCAATATAATTCTAAATGGGAACAATGTTAAATCTTTTACTCTCACATCTGGTACAACACAAAGTTGTCCTCCATCTCCCCTCCTATTAAATGTAGTTCTGCAATAATTAGCTAGAGCCATTAAAGAAGAAGGAGAAATAAAAGGAATAAGAATAAGTAAAGAAGAAGTTAAATTGTCATTATTTGCAGATGACATGACACCATAGTAGAAAGACCCGAAAAGCTACTAGAAAGTAGAAAGACCAAGAAGCTACTAGAATTTATACACATACTCAGTAGCATAGCAAGAAACAAAGTCAATACAGAAAAGTCAAAAACATTCCTCTACACAAATAACAAACACAATGAGAGGGAAGTTAGAGAAACAATACATTTTAGAATAGCATCGCGGAAAATGAAATACATTGGAATTAATCTAAAGAAGTCAGTGATCTTTTCAAGGAAAATTTCAGTACTCTAAAATAAGAGATTGTAGAGGATTTCAGAAAATGGAAATATTTTTTCTGTTCATGGTTGGGAGGAACTGACATTATGAAGATAACCATACTCCCAAAATTGTTCTACATATTTAATGCAATCCCTATTAAACTGCCATGAACATACCTCCAAGACCTAGAGAAATCATTCCAAAAATTTATTTGGAACCAGAAGAGACCTTTAATAGCAAAGGCAATCCTGGGAAAGAAAGAGAAGGCAAGACACAGTAAAATTCCTTACCTGAAAGTATACTACACAGCTATTGTGATAAAATCAGCATGATATTGGCAAGAAAATAGACCTAAGGGTCAATGGAACAGATGAGAAGATGTAGAGGCCTCTGCAAACATAGTTAACCACCAGATTTTCGACAAGGAGTCAAACATACATCTGGAATAAAGATAGCCTCTTTCACAAATGGTGCTGGAAAAACTGGTCTCTGCATGCCGGCATCTAAAACTTTACCCTGGACCATCACCATGCACTAAGCTCAAGTCAAAATGGATTAATGATCTAAACATTAAAACAGAAACACTAAATCTACTAGAAGACAAAGTAGGTGGAACTATTGAAGACATACAGGTAGGCAAAGTGTACATGAATAAAAATAAAATTGCACGGGTAATACTAGAGAATTACAAATTGGTACCAGATGGTATTGTGAAGATTTTGCACATCAAAAGAAATTACCAACAAAGTGAAAAGACAACCCACAAACTTTGAAAAAATCTTAACTAATAAACACTCAGACAAAGGTATGCGCTCTAGGATTTATAAAGAACTAAAATGCATTAAGGCCCTTAAATCTGAAGACATGATCCAGAAATGGGCATCTGAGTTGAATACACACTTCTCAAAGGACTAGATTAAGGAAGCGAATAAACATATGAAAAATGCTTCACATCTCCAGCCTTCTGTGAAATGCAAATTAAAACAACACTGAGATACCATCTCACTCCAGAAAGAATGGCTATCATAAAGAAATTAACCAACAACAAATGTTGGAGAGGCTGTGGAGAAAAGGAATAGTTCTCAACTCCTGGTTGGAATGTAGACTTCTGCAACCATTATGGAAATCATGTGGTGACTCTTTAAAAAGCTAAGTTTGGAAATCCTATTTACGCCAGCTATCCCTCTACTGGGAATTTTCTCAGAGGAACTGAAAACCTCATTTCGTAGTGATATATATGTACCTATGTTTACAGCAGCAGAATTTGTGATAGTCAAATCTTCGAGACAACCAAGATGCCCATAACATGAACAATGGCTCAAAAAGATGTATTTTTATATAATGGAGTATTACTCGGTTATAAAGAATGATAAACTTGAAGCATTTATATTAAAATGGATTCCACTTGACAATATACTCATAAGTGAAGTATACTAGAATCACATGTGTAAATATCATACCGTGTCCCTAGTATAAGAACTCAAAAGTAGAAATTTCAAATGGAAATGTATAACACAATTAATAAGAATGTGTGAATTGAGCATTGGACATTGAGTAGAGGGCAAGAGAAAAGCTGGGAAACATGACAGGGCAAAGTCATACACTTATATGCACAAGATGGATAAGGCAATGTTCCTGAAAAACACCAGCAGGTTTTTGAAACTAACAGTTAATTGATAGGATTCTAACCCCAATTAACTATATATGCTGACACTTGTGAACCAAATAACTGCACTGAAGATATCAGTGGGTAATAAAATGTTCACGCTTGGATTGCCTGTCATTCTGGTCTTCTAAATACATACTTCTTGTCATGACATACAAATTATTAGCATATTGTCTCTCAAGCAAATGTTTGCATTTTTTCTTTTAAAGTGGGTAATTAATGAAAAAAACAAGAAAATGCTGTATATGGTTAGATTTCCAAATTTCTGTTTAAAAATATGAAATTGTTTATTCATATTTTTAAAATATTTTTCATTTAAAAAATTTTAAATTCCATATTCTGTAGGGACTTAAAGTTTAACATAAACAAATTTAAATTTAAAGTTAAACTTAAAGTTTAACTTGATGGGAAATACTTGTTCCATGTTATGCCTAAGATGTTCGATATTCAGACAGATAGTGAAATTACACCCAACTGCCTATGTTTTAGGGCAATAACAATCTATTATTCTGGAGGGTTAGCAACATAAGCTTGCAGACCAAAATTTAGAGAAATAGAAGGGCTGCAAGGACAGACAACATTTTGACCCTAGCTTTTCAAGGTCAGTGAAAACTCAGGACATAGGACAACCTATACTGTAACATCATGTAATTCAGTTGTGTCCCAAATTTTCTGATCAAGGAGATTATGGACCACATAGCAATGTGATTGATAATGTAAAGTGTGCCTAAGGAGAGTCACAGGAAGACAAAACATTTTCTCAGGCTTTTGCAGAGAGCAATTTGGTCAAGCAATGGCCGTGACTCATCCACATGGCTGGCACTGACAAAAGATCTGCGAAGTGTGGTACAAGGATACAGGATAAATCCTCAGGGTACTTCATTGATACAAAACATACATTTCTTGTTATATACATCTTGCTTTATCTTCGTCTTAACCATCTACCAGAAAAGTATAAAAATAAGATATATAAAGTAAAGTCATATTAATATGTTGAGCTGTGAAAAACTCAAGTCAACAAGTTCTGCAAATATCCTGCTAATATTGTGGACTACTGGACTGTGTTGGAATGTTTTGCTGAATTCATGCAGGTATAGTAATTAAATGCCAATGGAATAACCATATCTGACAGGACTAAACAAAGAAAGGGGATATAAAGGAAAGTCCATTCTGTATCTTACAATTAGGATACATATACACCTACTTTTGTTTAAATCAATGAGAGAAAGATTTGTACTAACAGCGTTTGGACAGGTTATCCAGTCTGTATCTGGTAATACGGATAAACACTAAGAAGATAACAATGTACAAGGTATTAACTGTTGGAACTATTCTATTAATCAGCTTTGAAACTGTCTCATTGCTATTTATTTCACAAAAAATAAAATAAAACAAAATATTTTCAAAGCAGCCACATCATAATCTGTTTCTGTCTTTAGTCAAAAATGCAATTTACTTGCAAAATTCCATCCACCCAGAAAAAGTGTTATCTAGCTGGGCATGTTGGTGCATGCCTATAATCCCAGATCTCAGGAGGTTAAAGCTGTAGGATCTTCGGAGTTCAATACCAGCTTGGCCTACATAATGAGTGCAAGGCCAGCCTGAATTGCATGGTGAGACCCTATCTCAAAAAGAGAAAAAAATCCTTATCTGTGCCAACATCTTCCCCACCCAAGTAAGGTAGCAGATCAAAACTTGGTTTGCTTGAATTTGGTAAGGAAACTTAACAAGGGAACATTGAAAATTCCTGAAGACTCATTGCTTCACAGCAAGTTGAAATCTGCACTCTAAAGTCAGGATTCATATATTTCTTAAGACTTGGCTCTTGGAAACTTACTGAGTGGCTGGAGGTGTTCACAGTTTAAGACCTAGAGTAAATGATTGAACAGCTTTATAATTTAAACTACTGACCTGCATTTTTCTTTTCTGGATCCCAACTTGTTCCTTATATAAAGCCTCAATCTTTTCAGTATTCAGGTTGTTTTCAGCAGAAGCCAGGAAAACAACTTTGTAGAAGTCAAAATGTTATCCTCATGTATATTGTTTAATTTATTGTAAATAAAGGTAAGCAGTGGTCAATAAATACTTTACTATTCCTTAAAAATAGGAAACCCAGGAGTTGTAAAATATGATTGAAAGCATGAACAGATGAAAGACCCAATGTGAGGACAAAGGGTTAACTATAAAAGATAGGGCTGTGCTCAACAACTACTTAATGAGAGATAACTTAAAAAGGAAAACATGGTAAATAAATCTGGTACTGCAAGTTTTCTCAGAGAAGATTAATATAAGGGTAACGAGAGAATGAAAAATCTGAAGAGCATATGAAAGGCATAAAAAGCCTTTACTACTACAGAAGTAGTAGCAAAAGACCTTATAGATTGGAAAAATGATTTGAACATGCAGGAAAGTTAGATATATAGAACTGTAAATAGCCATAAAAATATGAACCCATAATAGCATAATTAAAATTTCAGATATTTAGTATAAAAATAGAATTTAAAAAACTACTAGAGAAAAGGAACAAATCAATTATAAATGAAAACCTGTCATAATTATAACAGACTTCTCAACAAAACACAAAAAGACACAAGAAAACTTGAAGTGTGTTAAGCTCTAAAAAATATCTACAGAAAGCAACTTCAGATCCCAAAGGATATATCCTGCAAACTTATCTTTCATAATTTCTGGAGAAATAAGATATTTCCATGATAAAATTCACCTACATAATTCCATCATCTCTAAAGCAACACTCCCCTCAAATTCTCAAGGACATACTAAAAGGAACTAAAGCTAACAATAGCAAAATGTTCATTAGAATGAATACTTCAGATGTAGCAATTAAGTAAAAAAGATAGAAAGAAAAAGAAATAAATAATAAATAGAGATCATTAATACATGTCAATTATAACTGTCAAAGTGAAAGGAGTCAATTTTCCAGTGAAAAGACACTGATTAGCAGAATGTGTTGAGAAACAAAATCCAGAGCCAGGTATAGTGGAGCATACCTGTAACCCCAATACTCAGAAGGTTGAGGCAGGAGGATCCTTGTGAGTTCTTGACCAGGCTGGGCTACAAAGTGAGCTCAATGCCAGCCTAAACTGTGTAGTGATACCCTTGAAAAAAAAAAACAACTCAAATTAGAAAAGAAAAACAAAAGAAAGTAAAAACAAACAAAAAAAGAGACTAAATCCAACAGTGTGGAATATATATAAACACATTTAACATAAAAATAAAATTGTAAAACAAAAATCAAAGATTTACAAACAATATCTCATGAAAAAAATATACTAAAAACAAGGAGTAGCTATGATATTTTCAAAATGAACTTTAAGTTAAAGCTAATAAAAGGGGAAAAAAGGACATTAGATGTTGTTTAACAGAACTATTCAATAGGAGAATATAAGATTTACGAATATATATGCATCAAACTACTGTGCACTGAAATTCAAAGGCAAACAGTAAAGCATGAAAAAGATCAGAAAATAACAATATTTTCTATTGGGGGATGTTAATACCCCAGTATCACAAACAGATCATTTATCTAGAAAAATTCAAAACTAAATATCAGAGTTGAATCAAACTTTTAAACCAATGGACTTTACACAGAATGTTTCACCAAATAATGGCAGAACACACATTCCTTTCAGGACCACATGACACTTTTACCAAAACAGACCACACGATACCTAATAAAACATGCTTAAGTAAATGCAAAATAACCAATATTACCCCACACATATTGTAGGATCACATTGCAATGAAACTAGAAATTGATAGCAAAAGAAATTACAAAAATTATGCAAAAACTTAGAAATCGAACAATATCCTCTTGAATAATCAATGAGTTACATAATAAATCTAGGAGGAAAAAAGACATTTCCTAGAAATAAGTAGTAGTGCAAGTACAACACACCACAACTTATACTGTGCAATTAAAGGAGCCCTCTGAGGAAAGTTTATAACTGTGAATGTTCATATAAGAAAAAAAATATAAGCCCAAATAAATAACCTAACAGCATCTAAAGGTTCTATATAACAAAAGACAAATCAAAATTAGAGGTTATACAAGGAAGAAAATTACAAAGATCAGAGTAGATTTCAGTGAAAAGCAGGCTAAAAAGTACAATCCATCAACAAATCCAAGAGCAGCTACTTGAAAGAATAGACAAAATCAACCAACTTTACTGGGATCATGGACTATTAGACTACATTAGGTTACCTTGCTGAATTCAAGTACCTACAATCCTTGGACTGGTATTAAGTATGAAAAGGTCCTTTAGACTTATCCAAATAAAATTTAACTGTATATTCATATATGTATATTTTTTCACAACAAATCATGTCTACATCTTGTCCTTTTAATAACTACTATGAAGACAACAATATGTAATTGATTATTATAACTGTCCTACTAACCTGTTTTAAAACTGTTTCTTTGTATTTATCTTTTATTCTTATTAAAATAAATAAAAAAGGAAAAATATAAATATAATTAGATATAAAAGGGGCAATCATAGCAGGCAGTGCCAGTATAATGAAAAGTATTAGCAACTATTTCTTCAAACCTATATATAAATATTTGGAGAACTGGGAAGAAATGGAGATCATTGTAGATATATCTGAATTACTAAAACTAAAGCAAAAAAGACTTAAAATAATCTTGAATAATGAAATATCAGGCAAGCAAATGGAAATGACTTAAGAACCTACCAATACATTAACATCTCAATTGATGCAGAAAAGGCTTTTGAGAAAGTCCAATACTCATTCATGTTCAAATTCCTACAGAGAATTGGAATAGAAAGCCACTACTGCAATCTGATACAAGCCATCTATGACAACTTAATGGCTAATATAATTCTAAATGAGGAAAAACTGAAATATGTTACTATCAGATCTGGTACAACACAAGTATGTCCTCTATCCCCCCTCATATTAAATATAGCTCTGCAATCATTAGCAACATCCATTACATAAGAGGGAGAAATAAAATGAATAAGAATAAAGAAGTTAAATTATTATTATTTGCAGAAGACATGCTACTTTAGTTGGAAGACACAAAATGTTCTACCAAGAAGCTACTAGAATTGATACACAAATTCAGTAGCATAGCAGGATAAAAGTCAATACCCAAAAGTCAACAGCATTCCTGTGTACAGATAAAAGACACACTGAGGGTGAATTTAGAGAAACAATACCTTTTACAATAGCACTGCGGATAATGAAATACCTTGGAATTAATCTAATTAAAGAAGCCAAAGATCTTTTCACGGAAAAATACAGTACTCAGAAAAAAGAGTTTGTAGAGGCTTTCAGAAAATGGAAAGATATTCCCGGCTCCTGGATAGCAAATCCAACAACGTACTCCCAAACTTGTTGTGCAGATTTAATGTAATCCCTATCAAACTGCCACCAACATATCTCCCAGACCTAGAGAAATCGCTTCTAAAATTTATTTGGAACCAGAAAAGACCTAGAATAGAAAAGACAATCCTGGGCAACAAAGGCAAATTAGGAGGCATTACATTCCTGACTTGAAATTATACTACAAGGCTACTGTGATAGAAATAGCAGGTTACTGGCAACAAAATTGACTTGAGAATCAATGAAATAGATTAGAAGATGAAAAGGCCTCTATGAACACACGCAGCCACCTGGTCTTAGACAAAGGGGCCAATCTCACTTACTGGAAGAAAGATAAGACTATTTAACAAATACCTTTTATAGTAGCACTGCAGAAAATGAAATACCTTGGAATTCACTTAACCAAGGAAGTCAAAGATCTTTGCACAGAAAATGACAATACCTTAAGAAAGGAGATTATAGAGGATTTCAGAAAATGGAAAGATATTCCATGTTTCTGGATAGGAAGAACCAACATCGTGAAGATGGCCATACACCCAAAATCACTGTACAGATTTAATGCAATCCCTATCAAACTGCCAACAACATATCTCCCAGACCTAGAGAAATCATTCCTAAAATTTATTTGGAACCACAAATAACCTAGAATAGCAAAGGAAATCTTAGCCAATAAAGACAAGGCAGGAGACATCACAATTTCTGACTTGAAATTATACTACAAAGCCACTGTGATAAAATCAACATGGTATTGGCAATAAAATAGACCTGAGGATCAATGGAATAGATTAGAAGATGCAGAGGCATCTATGAACACACTCAGCCATCTGATCTTCGACAAAGGGGTCAAAGAAGCTTACAGGAAGAAAGATAGTCTCTTTAACAAATGGTATTGTAAAACCTGGCTTTCTACATGCTGAAAAGTAAAACTTGGGCAAGAACTCTCAACATGCACTAAGCTAAAGTCAAAATGGATTAAAGATCTAAACATTAAAACAGAAACACTCAATCTCCTGCAAGAGAAAGAAGGAGGAACAGGGGTAGGTAAAGAGTTTATGGACAAACATATATTTGCACAGGATACACTTGAAAGAATCAACAACTGGGATGAACTCTTCTTCAGGAGTTTCTCCACGTCAACAGAAATGGCCAACAAAGTGAAAAGACAACCCACAAATTTTGAAAAATCCTAACTAATAAGCATCAGACTTATAAGACTAATAAGCATCTGCTCTCTAGAATATATAAAGAATTAAGATATAACAGGGCCCTCAAATTTAAAGACCCAGTTCAGAAATGCAAGTCTCAAATGAATACATACTTCTCAGAGGACAAAATTAAAGAAGCGAAAAAATATATGAAAAAATGCTCCACATCGCTAGCCATTTGTGAAATGCAAATAAAAACAACACTGAGATAGCCCCTCACTCCAGAAAGAATGGCTATCATAAGGAAATCAACCAACAACAAATGTTGGAGAGTACGTGGAGAAAAGGGAACACTTCCCCACTGCTGGTGGGAATGTAGACTGGTACAACCATTGTGGAGGTCAGTGTGGAGACTCCTCAAAAGAGTAGGACTTGAAATCCCATTCAAGTCGGCTATCCCCCTACTGTGAATCTTCCTGGAGGAACTGAAAACATCATATCATAGTGATATATGTGTACCTATGTTTTTAGCAGCACAATTTGTTTTTTTTTTTTTTTTTTTGGTGGAACCAGGGATTGAACTCAGGCCCTTGTGCTTGCCAGGCAAGCACTTATTCCACTGAGCCATCTCCCCAGCCCTCTGGGCAGCACAATTTGTGATAGCAAAATCTTGAAAACAACCAAGATGTCCATCACATGAGTTACAGTTGAAAAAGATGTGGCATTTCTATATAATGGAGTATTACTCAGCTATAAAGAATGATAAACTTGAAGCATTTATATTGAAATGGATGCCACTTGAACATATACTCATAAGTGAAATAAATCAGACACACATATGAAAATACCTTATAGTCTCCCTAGTATAAGAAGTCAAAAGAAGAAATGCAAATTGAAATCTACAACAACAACTAAAAACAATTGAGTCAGATAGTTAGGGAAAACTCAATGGCATACGTTGCAGGGTACTAATTAGATTTTCTTCTAGATGGTTAACATTCTACATTCACAGATCAAATTGTGGAAATAGAAGAGCCGCAAGGCCAGCCAACGTTTTTGCCCCAGCCTTTCAAAGTCAGCGAAGACTCAGGGTATATGAGAACCTGTACTTTTAAATCATAAAACTCAGTTGTGCCCCAAATTTTCTGATAAAGGAGACTATGGAGCCACAGAGGAAAGATTGATTATGTGTAGTATGCCTGGGGAGAGTCAAATGGAGAGAAAACTTTCTCTCAGACTCTCATAGAGAGCAAACTGATCAAGCATTGGCTGTGACTCATCCGCATGGATGATACAGACAAAGGATCTGCAGAGTAAGGTATTATTATTATTACAAGATAAACCCTGTATCAGAAACAAAAGCTACATCTTTTCTTATATAGGTCTTGATCTATCTCGGTTTTAACCATCTAGCAGAAAAGTATAAAAATCAGGTATGTAATGTGGGGCCATAATAATAAGTTGAGATGTGAATGGCTATAGTCAACAACTTTTTCAGATAACTCGCTATTATTGTGGAATGCTGGAGTGTGTTGGATTTTGTCAGTGAGTTCAGGACCCTAAATTGGTTTAATGACAATGGAGTGCTCAACTTTGACAGGTCTAGACAAAAAAGAAGGGTATACAAAAGAAGAATCATGATTTGTGTGTATAAACTGTAGGATAAATATGCCTGCCTCAGGGTAATTCTTTGAGAAGCAAGATTTGCACTAATAGTAGTTGGATGAGATATTATGTTGGCTTGTAGTACTATGGACAAACACTAGGAGGATAACAAGGTAGAAAGCATTAATTATTGAATCTGTGATTTAATTCAGCTATAAAATAATAAGATAAGTATATAGATACACTCTCTTCATTTATTCATTAGAGACATCTGCTATAATAATGCCTGTAAGTATAATATCATGTATGCACCTTATACGACACCAAAACATTATGAAAACATTTTGCAATGCATTAATTTATCGAATCTGTCCTGTTAATTTGTCTTGAAACTGTCTCATTGCTATTTGTTCTTCAATAAAAATAATAATAATAAAAAAGTAAAAGAAAGAAAAACGTCAGTGTTTCCAAGCATGAGAAAAACACCTCGTATTTTTTTATTTTGATGTAAAATGTTGTGACTAGAAAGATAAGAAGCACAGGGTGGCTTAGTAAATTTAATGATCCTACAAAGCACAAGTTTTTTTTTTTTTTTTCTTAAGAACAAGTTTAATTGGAGAAAACACCACACTCGATTCTATCAGGATTTGCTGAATGTTGTTGATGGGGGCTGGATGTATTTCCCCATAAATTTCAAAAGTTGAACATGTTAGTTTAATACGTCTTCTGTAAGGTTTCTTCATTAGTGCGAGTTCTCCATCACCTACAAGCCTATAAAGCACGGCTGGCCTAGCATTGGTGCCACTCATTCTTCATGCTTC
This sequence comes from Ctenomys sociabilis, assembly GCA_004027165.1. NCBI lineage: Eukaryota > Metazoa > Chordata > Mammalia > Rodentia > Ctenomyidae > Ctenomys > Ctenomys sociabilis. The sequence continues at coordinate 9,143 of PVKA01036937.1, read as the reverse complement.
ATCCCCATCAAGTAGCCACCTGACCAATAAAGCCACCACTGCCCCCTCCCCCCAAAAATAAAGAATAACTGGGATAGGGGAAAGGAAAAATGGAGGAAGGAAAAATATATATATACACATACACATATACATATGCAAGATAGCTAAGATAATTCTACTAATTTCTATTAGCTTATTGAAAGGAACAGTATTTATATTGTTTGGTCAATCTTACATGCCTGTATCTGGTAATCTGAGCAACTACTTTGAAGACAATATGCAATATGTGATTAACTATTGTTAATTTCATCTTGCTTTGAAATGTTTTATTGGTTTTATTATTATCTTTAAAATAAAAGTGTCAAAAACAAAAAAGACAGGAAGTTTGTAAATGTAATTCTCAACTACAGAATTTAGTAGTACTAAATAATTACAAAAAGATGGTATCCTCTAGTATCATCAGCATTTTACCCTGTTAATGTATCTAGTATGTGCTTCTTCTATTGAATTGTGCACTTATGCTTATAACATTTTACATAAAACAAGCAAATATACAATGTTAGCATTCATTAATCAAATAATCTATATGCTTTGGTGTATCTTGCATCATAGAAATTAGTTCAATGAGGCTATATCGACCAAATTTAATGGGGCTAAAGTTATGTGTTGGATGAATACTGTGTGGATGAGGGGAAGATTTAGTGAAGAATAATGCTACACCTTTTCAGTTATTCTAGTGTACAGCATTATGGAGTGTTATGGTATTTACATATTGGCCGATATGATACTATTTCCTTTCTCTAACAAAAAGAACAGAACAGTGAATACTAAGGAGAGTATTTCTGTCTGAGACATTTCTAATTATGTCTGCAACATCTGTTCTGGCCTCATTCTGCTCTGGGAACCCTCCCTCCGATAAATAAATGTGAAATGCTTGCAATAGACTACACATTTAAGATGGATCCAAGAAAATAACTCATTATATCATACTCAGTATTTATCCACCAGGAGTAACTTTGTACAGGTAAATCCATACTTAAGAACTATTATGTCAGTATACTTTTTTCTATATTCAGTTACATATAGACTAAATAAATTTAAGCATCATTTGGGAATATATCCCAATTTCTTCTGATTCGAAAGGAGCTTCATAAATGAAAGGTTATTTGACAGTAAAATGAAGAATGGGGAAGAAGTATCTTGATAACTTCCTTTAAAATATGCTATATAAATTTAAATCACTCCTATTATTGGTACAGTTACAATATATCTGAACAGGTTGCTCAGTTCAAGAGGTGAGTAAAAGCACTATCCACCAAAATGTGGTGACAAATAATCTTTGGTTTGAATCCTTAGTTTATTAAACTGACAGTCCTGAATTGCCAGTAAATCAAGAACAATGTTAATGAATATCTGTGCTTCAGCTTTCAAGGCCATTTGGCAAACAATAGCACAAAAATAAAATGGGAATTAGCAATAAAGGTGTGTTTGTCGGTTTGTGCAATTGACAGAGATTTTAAGTCTCTTCTGCACAGCATGTGTCCTTCATAAAAGTGCCAAACAATGCATACAAAACCTGTTGTTTTCCTCTTTAGGCTAGAGCTTCTTGACTTGAAATGTCACTAGAGGAAAATCGGTTAATGTGGGAAGGGGAGTTTGTCCCTTTATTTGGAGACAAAAACACAAAATCTAAGTAAATGAGTAAATTTTGGGTTGTAATACCTACTTCCTCTTCCTGCCTTATGTATGCAGGCCCTTTCATAAACCTGCTTTACCAGGTTTATGAAAGGGCCTCCCTACTTCATCTTGCTATATTTCATGAAGAAAATTTGATTGTGACTTTCTCCAGATAAAAATCCCTGAGCAAAATATTTGCATTATTAAATTAGAGTAGGGGATACATAGATAATATATTGTGTTTTGCAGTTTAGGTTGAAATGTTTCATTAAAGTCATTACACAAGGGGGCTGGGGAGATAAGTGCTTCCCTGAGTTGAAATCCTTGGTTCTGACAAATAAATAAATAAATAAAATAAATAAATATTCTTACACAAAAAAACTGGCATAATACAAAAAGTGCATAAATAAAATCGAATGCACTGTACTTATAGTACATATCTAAGGAATATATATATATATATATATATATATATATATATATATATATATATATCTCCTATATGACCGGACATCTTAGTTCTCTCTGATAAGTGTGGCTATTTGGTCACACAATTTTTATCTTGTTATTTTATTTTTTTCCTTAAAGACACTTCTCTTTTTTAAAAAAGGGGAACGGTTTGTTTAGCTCACAGTGTGTGGAGGTTTCGTTCCATAATTGGCTGGGTCCAAGGCAGGGGGTTGGATTGGCAGGGTAGTAACAGTTCATAGTGAGCAAAATGTAGCAAAGCAATAAAGGGGAGACAAAACTCTTTTATCTCTTATATTATGTAGGTAAGGTCACTAGAGCAATTACCCCTGAACTCTAACCAGAACTATACCAATGCAATCAGTAGGTTGATTTACTACTCACACTCCCTTAATCCCAACATTGCACACTCCAGGTTCAGCAACCTTCAAAAAAGCACTATTACTGCATGAGGCTTTAGGGGGAGACTCAAGATGCATACCATAACAGTGGACTTATACAAGTGGCCTGAGGGTATTTTGCCACCTTTTCTACCACTAAAAGAAATAGCTCAGATTTTCCATCTGTAAGCCAGAAAGCCCTTAACACTTCTGAACTTACTTGTTTGCATTATAATGAGTTATGTGTTAGTAAAAGCAGTATGAAAAAGCTTCTGGCATTAGGATGTTCATGTAGTGCTAGTAAAATAGCACCTGTGCTTCACATATGACCCAGCAATTATAGCTGTATTATGTATTCTGATGAAACAGGCAGAAATGTGCACCAGAAGAGATGTATTCATGAAGCTATCATAATATGTTTCCCTTTGGGGAGGAAGAGAAAAGTGTGAATCAGCAGGAGAAAGGAAACTTCAAAGAAATTAACCATGCTTTAATTTATAGTTCTGATAGTATATATATATATATATATATATATATATATATGCTTATCATATTTTCATTTTAAAATATATATGTGCATTCTTTTGTATATATTTTATAATAAATGTAATAATTTTAAAAGACAGTATTAGTAGTAATATACCAGAGAAACCTCTTTGGTGTATTTAAGTTTTTCACTCTGATGGGCTTTGCTGGAGTCATGGTATGGCAATCTGCTTTTATCTGTGAGTCTTTGAAGAATTACTTAAATGGTTTGTCAGTGAAACCTACTGTACCATTGTCCTATGATTAGTGGAGTGTTGAAATAGTGTCCTTATTCAAAATTATCTAATCTCTAGATGCCCAAATTTTCCTAATAAAAATGTACTTTATTATGTGAAGATATTTTTATCATAGTTGTTACTACACATTAATTATACAAATTAATTTATTTCACAGTGACATTTTTATATATTTATATATCATGCTTTGATTATATGCACACTACCTGCTAATGTCTAACTCAAAATACAAATATCCCATTAAACAGTACTCCATAAGGGTCTGTTACTGGAGTGTGAATGAAAGGAAAGAAGAAAAAGACAGATGGCACTAGGTATTTGAACATAGAGAGAAATGGGAAGCAATGCAATAAATCTAAGAATTCGGAGAGTAGCAATGGGATCCTTGTGGATCTCAGTATTTTATAATAGATTGAGCATGTTCAGGGAAGTATGGTATAGAGAGGCCTCACTATTTTAATATACATGATTTTTCAGACACTCAAAGGGTATTGCAATGGTTATTCTCTGAATAACTAGGATTTTGTTAGCCTCTGGTCCTAGTGGAAGACATAAACTTTAGTGTATCTTTTTCTTCCAATTATGAATGCATTTGTCTGATTATATGAACAACTATTTTTTTTTAAATTGTATTTTTAGGGAAGGGTCTACAGGGTGTTCAGGGTCTCACTACTAGATCAGACTCATAGTGATCCACCTGTTTACAGCCTTCCAAGAGCTAAGATGACAGGCATGCACCACCACACGCAGTCTCAATTTCCATCTCAGTGCTTTCTGACAGTCTGGGAAATCGAATCCCTGACCCCTGTGCCTGCATGCAGGTGTTTCAATCCTCTGAGCTATTTGGCTGGCCCTTGAACAACTAATTTGAAGACAACATTATGCAGTGCAACAAACATTGTGAAATTCATTTACTTTGTTTAATGAAAATCCATACCATTTGTAATTTTTCTGTTTTAATTTCATTTTGTACTCTCCTTAAAAAATTAAAAGAAAACATTTTTACAAAGGCCCCTCTGTCGTTTTGGCATTGGTCAGTTAAAAGCGGTGAGACAATGGCCTAATATAAGAAAGTAACCCAGTGTCAATATCTGAAGAGCATTAGTTAGAATGCTCTATAACCTAGAGATGAAGGAGAAATACTGCAATTTTAGTGAAAGAAAGAAATTTCAAAATGCACAAAACAAGAAACAGGTGGGGAGTTTTTGAAATGATGATTTCAACCAATATTAGGAATACAGAGTGTACTTATCACTGAGAAGCTTAAAGCCTGTCACAAGTACCTAAGAAGTGTCAGACAAGCAATGTGTTTTCCTGTATCTATTTTTGCTAATTGTGGCATACCCATATGAACATTCAGACAAAAATCTGTCATTGTTTATTCAATAGTGAAGTTGGCTCTAGAGCTTTAGACAGAAGGCTCTGTATTCAGCTATTCTGATGAAGGAGGCACAGAACTAGCAGATTTATTCCTGGCACACAAGCTAACATGAAGATCACTCTCTGTTGAAGGGCCAAGTTTAGCAAAATCAAATTCAGTTGTTCTAATTCTCATGCACCTGGGTTAAAATTATATCCTCATTATGATGATATTAATCTTTACATTAAATATGCAATTTATTTGTATTCTTTTACAAAAGTATAAAGTCAAGAAAATGCACTATGTAAATTTTATTTTATTTTGATTTTTTTAATGTATTTGGTACAGGGTCTCACTATGTAGCTTGGATTCATGGTGATCCTCCTGCTTTTAGCCTCCCCAGCACTGGTATTGCAGGCATGCACCACCACACCCAGTCTTGATAGACAGCTTGGTCCATCTGGGGAGGCGCCGGCACTGTGATACCGGGGATGGAAACTGGGTCCTTGCACTTGCTTAGCCAGGTGCTTAGTCTGCTGAGTGATCTCAATGGCCCAAAAATTTGAACTATTTTGAATAATGGATAACTTCTTTTTTTTTTTAAAAAAAATGTTTTTAGTACAGCATCTACAGGGTCTCACTACACAGATAGGACTTGTAATGATCCTTCTGTTTTCAGCCTCCCAAGTGCTGGGATTCCAGGCATGCACCACCATTGCTTGTCTCAATGGCTGGTCTAGTGCGTCTGCAGGTGGGGCCAGTGCAGCATGTGGTGCTGGGGATTGAGCCATGGTACCTGAGCTTGCCTAAGCAGGCATTTAGTCTGCCGAACTCCCTCACCAGGCTCACTATATGAATTTTAAATAAATTTTAAACATGACATTTAAATTTGAAATTCAATTCCTGAAACACAGTAGGAACTCAAAAATGTTTGTTGAATATAGTTGAAATTAGGAAACATGGTTTGGTTTTCCTACTATACCTTAAACTGAGTATACCATTTCTCAAGATGAAAGGAAACAAAATGAAAGGAAATGAGTTTATCTGCGTGTCTCACACACATCATGACACAATGTTATATGGAAATTATTCAGATTTTCTCAAATTTTGTCTGGTATAGACAGATGACTAAGGCAAAAGTTTGTGTTATTCAGAATGCCCTTAATCTCCTCTTTCATTTTATAAATGACAATATAAAAGGTTCTACACTAAGCCCTGAATTTGCACACATATTATCTATTTGGCTACACCTCCTTATTTTTTTAAATTTTATTTTATTGAGAGACAAATATCAATGAGACAGTCTCAAAGATGATCAAGAGGACAGTTTCAACCATCAATACGTTTGGCTATGCCTCCTTAGAGGAGGTAAGTATGGAGATATTGCAGAAGACTGTACATGGATATATGACAAGATAAGTCACTTCTTAATGAAAGTTCTAGTACCTGATTTCTTGCATGTTTCTGACTTAGTTAATTAGACACTGGAGATTCTGTAAAATTACTTGTATTCACGCAAGCCACAACATTGCATTTTAGTACTAAAAGAGGTAATTCTTACTAGAATATATAATTGATTTCAGACAATATCGCCTCATCCAAGTGTAATATAATTCATAACTCTAATCCCAGATATTTCAAAAGTTAAAGAAAAAGAACTAGACTGGGAGTTCAAGCCTAATCTGGAAAATTTAGTTAGACTGTGTCAAAATAAAGACAAAAAAAGATGATGGGGCTTGTCTTGATTACTTTTTTTCATTGCTGAGACAAAATACAAGGTACTCACAACTTAAAGAGGGAGAGGATGCTCCAACCTCACAGTTTGTAGAGATTACAGTCTATAGTTGGCAGGTTTCAAGGCAGAATAATAAGGCAAAGGTCCATGGCAAAGGAGAAATAGTCCACAGAAAGGCAGGCAGGAAGCCACAAGCAGCAAAACCAAACCTCCCTTTATCTTCCATCCAGGCTACCAGACTATTGATTGGTGCCACCCACACTTAGAGTGGGACTTCCCGGTACTCATACTCAGACATATGCTAAATCAATTAGTGGACTAATCTAGTACCACTCCCCTTTCATCCCTTTATCATGTGCACTACATCCAGCCAACTTCGAAAAGCCCAAGGTATGAACACATGTATCTTTAGGAGGATATCTTGATATAAGTCATAACATTTTTTTTGAGAAACTGAGTATTGAATACAGACCCTTATGCTTGCCAGGGAAGCACTTATTCTACTGAGCCATCTTCCCAGCTCCAAGTTATAACATTTTGCCCCTAAACTCCAAAAGATTCAGGAATATTCTTTTATGCAAAAAGGCATTTTGTCCATCTCTAAGAGTTCCCAGTGTTGTAACAGTTCCACCACTGCTGAAGTATCCAAGTCCCATTTCCTCTGAAGTTTAAGGCAAATGCAAAGTGTGAGTCCTTATACAAATGAAAAGAAACAAAATGTTCAATGGCATAAGATAAACATTCCCATTCCAAGAGATAAACATAGAAGAACAGAAAGGAAAGAGACTAAGGCAAGTTCAAAATCCTGTGAGGCAAATATTAAGCCATAGCATCTGTGTCAAGATGTGAACTAGAAAGGGGTTGGGTGGTTCTACCTCTATAGCCCTATAGATGACTGTTAGTTCTCATGGTTTCTCTTGGGTTGGCTGTACTCATTCCTTGCAACTTTCCTCAGATGATGCACTTTTCTGTCCTTTGCAACCTTCTGTAGTTTCCACTATGTCTTGAACTTACTACACATAGCTTTACCCACACTCAGAGGCACACTGGCTGCCCTCAAAGTCTATCTTCGGAAATTTGGATAGAAGTTCCCTGGCCCCAAACTTCTTCATTTTCATGCACCTAAAACCAGCTCCAAGTGGATGATTCAAAGTTATGTAGCCAGGTGGATCAATAGCTAGACTTCTTTCTCCCTTGTTTGTAGGCATTCAGTGCCTAGATTGTTAAGCATTGTGACCCAAGTGATTAACTGAGGACAAAATTTTCTAGATCACTGCCATTCTAGAGCATGGTGCCCTGGGGATCTCTTTTCAAAGCAGTCTTTCATAACTGCAATTTTGAAGCTTCAAAGTGTGAAATTTGCTGTTTCTTGTGATGGCTTCAGGCCATGTTTTCTATTGTTCTCTCCTAAAGTACTTTGTTTCTTGTTGCTGGCACACAGTTTCTTCTCTGTTTCATTTTTGCTGGCCAAAATCTTTTTGAAGTTTTTGTTCTGGGTAAATTCAAAATTTTTAAAATTATGTTGATGGGGAATTTTGTCTGGATTCTTAACACAGTTCTGACTAAAATACTGAAAGTTAACCATATGACTGTCCCAACATTACACTGCTTTACAGTTTCTTCCACAAGATTCTGTCCATTTCCCTCAATCTCAGTCTCAGGCAAAGTCTTTGGACATGAACAGCATGCAGACAAACGTTTAGCTGAAGCATAACACATGTGGTCTGGAGTCCAGCAGCCAGTACTGTATCTGTTTCTATTTTAAAACTTTTGACCCTGATCTTTAGCAAATGCGTTATTGTAAGCATCTGGTTTGCTGAGCTCTGACCAGAATCCCCCAGTAAGTTCAGTTTACAGCATCCAAAGATTGCTTCTTCAGCAAGCATCTTTAAACCTTTATACATTCTATCTGTATTATAGTTCCTGAGCCACATGGCCAGGTACTGGCACAACAATGACCCTACTTCTTTTCTACGAAATTCTGGCTTATTTTTCTCATTGCTGAGACAAAATATCCAACACCCACAGGTTAAAGGAGGAAAGTTTTATTTCAGCTCACAAATTTTAGAGGCTTCAGTCTATTGTTAGGTAGCTCTAAAGCAGGACAACATTGCAGCATTGTGGAGAAGATACAGTAAGGTAAGCAGGAAGCAGCAAACAGCAAAATCAAGTTTCCCTTTATTTTCTATGCAGGCTACAAACCTATTTCTTGATACCACCCATACCTAGGGCAGGGTTTCCCATTACTTACACCCGGAACTAAGATAAATCACTCAAATTACTAATCTAGTAAAAGACACCCTCAATCCCAGTGTCATACTCTAGAATCAGTAAGCTCTAAAAAGTCCCTTCTGTGAATACATGAGGCTCTAGGTGACATCTATATATATAAGCCATAGCAAAAATGTAGATCAGGGTGGAATCCCTGATTGAAATCCTCAGTAGTGAATAATAAAGGAGAAAAATAATGAAGAGAAGAGAGAAGAGAAAAAGAGAAGAGAAAAGAAGAGGAGAAGGGGTGGTTAACAGAGGGGAGGGGAACAGAAGTGATGGAAGAGAGGAAAGTGAGACAAGAGAAGGGAAAATAAATAAAGAAAGGAAAAAAGAAAGGAAGGAAAGGGAAAGAAAGAAAAGACAAAAAAAGTTTACCTCTAGGGTCATTAATGAGCATGACCAAAGCACTTCCCAAATTCATATGCCTTCATTAGTATAAGAATACTAAAAGCAGGCAACGTGTAAGAACAATACAGTGTTTGGTATAG
>PVKA01036936.1:10072-21496 GCA_004027165.1 Ctenomys sociabilis | reverse complement strand
AAAAAAAAAAAAAAAAGAAAAAAAGAAAATGAAAAATAAATAAAATTGCTGTAAGCTCAACAAGTGAGGCATGGTTTTTGGTTTATCCTGGGGTCATTTCACTTTTTCTTTTTTTGTCTTTTTGAGACAGGGTCTCACTATGCAGTTCAGGCTGGCCTTAAGCTCACTTTGTAGCTCAAGCAGGTCTTGAACTCACAGCAATCCTCCTGCCTCAGCCTCCTGAGTGCTAGGATTACAGCTATGTGCTACCACACCCAGCTTCATTCCACTTTTTCATGCTATAAACATGGTCCTTATTTATTTTTATTTTTATTTTTTTGGTAGAACCAGGGATTGAACTCAGGCCTTTGCACTTGCCAGGGAAGTGCTTACTCCACTGAGCCATCTCTTCGGCCCCATGCCACTTTTTTGTACCAATGGAGTACTAATACTATGTGGGAAACCCCTCCAAAGCCTGCAGTCAGGTTCTCAGCTCCCCAGGAGCCTGGTCTTGACCCTTGGGACAGGGCAGTGTCCCCATACCTCATTCTCTGTCCCAGCCACCAAGCTGGCTCCCCCATCTTCCCTGGAGGCTCTCAGTGTAGAGCCACTAGCATGCCCCCAACTGAACACTTGTCCCACGTGCTTCAGGCCCTGACCCATTCTTAGGCAGACAAACAAACAGTGGCCAGGACCTGTGGGTGACAGACCTGTGACCTGCAGATTCCAGGGTAAAACAGGCACAGAAGCTGCTGCCTGGGGTTCCTCGTAGGTAATGGGAGACTGCACCACTGAGAGTTCAGTACCCCTGGGGAGAGGGGCAGGGTCTGTCCTACCTAGTGGTTCCCCTTGCTATGGCAATGGGCATGCCACTGCTGATGTGGATCTAGGAGGAAATTTTCTGGGTGCAGACAGGGGCAGCAGGACAGCCCACGGGGGAAGGGATCATTCTCCTCATGACCCACAGGGCCCACAGGAAAGAACAGCTTGGTGTAGGGGTGGGGTGGGGTCAGAATTCCAGGCCCAGGGAGCGTCAGGTGCAAAAGTCCTGGGATCACATGTGCAGTTTAGACATAGTAATTGCATAATGCTATGTTTGCCTAGAATTCTGGGAGGGCTGTGTGTACCTGGGAGAGGAACCCATCCTGCTACTGACCTAGAAGGACTCAGAGGCAAATGAGAGAGATAGTGATTTAGAAATATATGTTAGGGCCAGGTGTGGCAGTGCACACCCATAATCCCAGCACCAGAGAGGCCGAGGCAGGAGGACTGCTGTGAGCTTGAGGCCAGAGTGGATTCCACAATGAGTTCAAGGCCAGCCTGTACTACATAGCAAAACCCTGTCTCAGAAAAACAAAGCAAGGGCCATTCCAAATAGCTCAGTGACCATCCAAAAGCTCCTGCAAGTAAGCACAGGGGCTAGAGGTTCGATCCCTGGGCCTGCTGTGCAAGCCCTGCTCCTGGGGAGCATTAAGACAGCAACTGAGACTGGGCATGGTGGCATGTGCCTGTAATCCCAGCTCTTGGGAGGCTGTAAACAGGGGTATCACTGAGTCCAATCTAGTAGTGAGACCCTGAACACCCTGTAGACCCTTCCTTAAAATACAAGGGGCAAAAAAAAAGCAAAACAAAAATGAAAGGGAAGGAAATCAATTGTGACTCTTTTTTTTGTTTTTATTTTTGGTGGAACCAGGGATTGAACTCAGGCTCTTGCACTTGCCAGGGAAATGCTTATTTTACTGAGCCATCTCCCAGGTCCCTCAACTATGACTCTAGAGGGCAAGTATTTATTTATTTATTTATTTATTTATTTATTTATTTTTTGAGACAGGGTCTCACTATGCAGTTCAGGCTGGCCTTAAGCTCACTTTGTAACTCAGGCTGGTCTGGAACTCACAACAATCCTCCTTCCTTAGCCTCCTGAGTGCTGGGATTACAGGCCTGCACCACCACGCCCGGCTCTATTTATTTATTTATTTATTTATTTATTTATTTATTTATTTATTTATTTATTTATTTTGGCTGAACAGGGGATTGAACTCAGGCCCTTGTGCTTGCCAGGGAAGCACTTTTTCCACTGAGCCATCTCCTCAGCCCCATAGAGGGCAATAATTTAACGGACTGATTTGATCAGAGAGGATTGTACTATGTGGTTCAGACTGGCCTTGAACTCTCAGGGATCCTCTTGAGTGCCAAGATGACAGGACGGGCTCTCTCCATACCCAGTTTATACTCTGTTTTATTTTATTTATTTATTTATTTTTTTTTGAGACAGGGTCTCACTATGGAGTTCAGGCTGGCCTTAAACTCACTTTGTAGCTCAGCCTGGTCTCGAACTCACAGCAATCCTCCTGCCTCAGCTTCCCGAGTGCTGGGATTACAGGCCTGCGCCACCACTCCTGGCTACACTCTGTTTTAAAACCCAACACATAGCCCCTGCCGGCCCAGCCAAGGTGCTCAGGCTGGCAGGAGGCCCAGCAGGAGGCCGCCACACCGGCCCAGATCCCAAGGTGTACCTCCAGCCTCAGGCATGAGTGTCTTCCTGGAACTCGGCAGGGCAGGGCTCCCAGCTGGCAAAGATTCTCAGGACGAAGGAGGCGTGGGCTTGGTGTGTGGAGCACGGGGCTGCGTCTCATCTCGGTGGGGTCAGCAGCTGAATGCATCAAATGGGCAGGCACTGAACAGCCTGGACCACGTGGGTATGGGGGAGGCCCAGACCCAACTGCATCTTCTGTGGAGCGCCTGGACCATAGCATCCCAGTGCATAGCTGACAGGCAGCCCTGGGACACAGGGAACCACCCCGCCGTCCCCAGTATAGAAACAAACTTCATGTATTATTTGTCTCTTTTTTTTTTTTTTTTTTTGTATTTTAGGGAAGGGTCTACAGGGTGTTCAGGGTCTCACTACTAGATAGGACTCCTAGTGATCCACCTGTTTACAGCCTCCCAAGAGTTGGGATTATAGGCACGCGCCACCACGTGCAGTCTCAATTGCTGTGAACCTCAGTCCCTGTGTCTGCTTGCAGGTGCTTTAATCTGCGAGCTATTTGGACGGCCCTTTATTACTTGTCTCTTTGAGGCAGGGTCTCACCACGCAGTTCAGGCTGGCCTTGAACTCACTGGGTAGCCCAGGCTGGTCTCAAATTCATAACAATCCTCCCGCCTCAACCTCTGAGTTCTGGAATTATAAGCATGTGCCACTATGCCTGTTCAAGCACTGGGGATTGAATTTTGGGCCTTTGAACTGAGTTAGATTCCCCAGCACTTTTTTTATTTTAATCTTTATAGTTTGAGACAGAGTCTTGCTAAATTGCTGAGTTAACCAAGGCTGAGCTCAAACTTGCGATTCTCCTGCCTCAGCCTACCAGAGTATCAGGATGATAGACGTGCGCCCTCATATCTGGCTGTAGAACAAAAATTTTAAATGTCCACATCAAAGGTAATGGCCAGTGGAAACAGTGTGATGTGTAGTTGGGTGTGGGTGCCTCTTGATTTGGCTTTGCACAAATGACCGCTGTAGGTGAGGGGTGTGATGAAGGCCGCGTCCCGCTGTGCCATGCTGCTCCTAGTGGCCGTGGGCAACACTGCAGGACCACAGATGCAGAGCACCCGGCGCTGGCCAGGAGTCCCAGGGTGCGGAGACCTCAGAACCGCATGCACCTATGAGCCTGGTTCCCTGGGCGACTCAGACCAGAGCTCTCCGGGCCTTAGACAGGCAGCAAGCGCTCCCTGCTGGCGCGTGGGGCACAACACGCAGAGCCATGCTTTGCCTAAGCTTTACTACTATGCACTTCATTTTATTATTATTTATTTATTTATTTATTTTGTCATTCTGAGACAGGGTCTCACTATGCAGTCCAGGCTGGCCTTAAGCTCACTTTGTAGCTCAGGCTGGTCTCGAACTCAACAATCCTCCTGCCTCAGCCTCTGGAGTGCTGGGATTACAGGCATGCACCACCATGCCTGGCTTCATTTTATTATTATTATTTATTTTTTGTTTTTTTTTTGGTAGAACCGGGGATTGAACCCAGGCCCTTGTGCTTGCCGGGGAAATGCTTATTCTACTGAGCCATCTCCGCAGCCCCACTACTATGCACTTCAACTGTCACCTGTCCCTGTGCCCAGGGCTCAATGTGAGAGCCCCCAGAACTGTCAGGACAATGGGCTCAGGAGATCCCTGCTCTCTGAGAGAGATGTCCGCTGGGAGCCCCTTCAGGCCTGGATGGCCAAGGACTCTGGAGGGGGCACTTGGGAGAAAGTAAGAGTGGGACAACAGGAAGGAGACAGAAAAAAGCAGAGTGGCTGCTGTGCGCGCACGCATGTGTGTGTGTGTGTGTGTGTGTGTGTGAGGCTGGTCAGCATAACACAATCCTGTCTCAAAATTTAAAGAACAAAATTAAGAAATAGTACAGCAAGAGCTTTTTTTTTTTTTTTTAGGGGCCTATAGGGTGCTCAGGGTCAGGGTCTCACTAGTACTTCATTTTTTTTTTTTTTCTTTTGGCAGAACCAGGGATTGAACTCAGGCCCTTGCGCTTGCCAGGGAAGTGCTTATTCCACTGAGCCATCTCCCTGGCTCCTCACTAGTACTTCAACTCACTGTGATTTGCCTGTTTATAGCCTCCCAAGAGCTGGTATTCCAGGTGGGCATTACCATGCCCAGTCTCAGTTACCATCTCTGTATGCCCTGGGGGTAGGGCCAGCACAGCAGGCCCAAGATGGAACCCCCAACCCTGTGCCGGCTTGCTGGCACTTTAATTTGCTATTTGGCCAGTTTTGCAAGAGCTTTTATGTAAAAAATTTTCATATTCTTTTTTTTTAATTTTCATATTCTGTGAATGTCACAGAAGTACTCTAACCAGTTACAGTTGTTTCCAGTGGTTGCTGAATAGTAAATGTAGGTTTCCTTTTCTCAGTTTCTACAATTAGGTATCCTTGATTTGTTACCAATGAAGAAAGCACTTAGACGAACATAAACGTACAGCAGGGGTCTATTGTAACCTGGCTCAACCAACATCATTTTGTAAAATTTATGTGAACTCCATTTTGTGATATCTTGTCCTCTTTTGCAAACTGTCTATACAAATAAGAAAGTGTTTCTCAGCCTTAGGAGAGAAGATAAAGAAAGTGTTTCTTCAACATTCCGCAAAATGAGTTAAACTGTCCTTACAATTATGGGAACAAACAGAACACCTGAAAAGGGGTAAAAATGTCATCAGATGTCCTGACTACCAGAACAAAAAAACACCTAAGCCAAATAAGGACATATTCCTGTAGGGTTTACAAAATGTGGCCTGGTCCTTGGGAACAAAGAGTTAACCCTTGGTTATGACTAACTCCAAATTAGCTTTATAAAATCCCCCCTCCTCCCCCTACTCTTGTGGTTTTTCCCTTTAAAAACTATGCCTCACTTAAGGTTAAGTGTGCAGCCAGCAATCTTGCTTGGTTGTGCGCCGCTGGGTACCAGCTAAAATAAAGTGCTTCAGCCGGGCATGGTGGCGCATGCCTGTAATCCCAGCACTAGGGAGGCTGAGGCAGGAGGATTGTTGTGAGTTCGAGACCAGCCTGAGCTACAAAGTGAGCTTAAGGCCAGCCTGGACTGCATAGTGAGACCCTGTCTCAGAATGACAAAATAAATAAATAAATAAAATAAAGTGCTTCTTTGTCTTTTGGACTTGCCTAGTTGTCATTCAATTTTTGAGATACAACAGGGCCCATGAAGTGGGACAGTGGTGCACTCGTGAGGCTGAGGCAGGACTGCCTCAAATTTGAGGCCATTCTGGGCTACACAGTGAGACCTTACCTAAAAAACGTTTATAAAAGCTAAGGGTGAGCCGGGCGTGGTGGCACATGCCTGTAATCCCAGCACTCGGGAGGCTGAGGCAGGAGGATTGTTGTGAATTCAAGACCAGTCTGAGCGCTACAAAGTGAGCTTAAGGCCAGCCTGAACTGCATGGTGAGACCCTGTCTCAAAAAGACAAAAAAAAAAAAAAAAAAAAAAAAAGCTAAGGGTGGGGCTGTAGGAAATTTTTCATAATATGCAGATAAATGAGACTATCTTCTATCAACTTCAAAGATTTGAACTGACACAAAAGCAACCTAAACTAAGTGCTGAGAGGGCTGCCCTGTAACACTAAACACATGCAGAGGTCTGTCACATCTGCAGGAACCTTTTCGGTGCTCCACACTGACAAAGTGAACACAGTTTCAAAATTCATTCACACAACTGAGTGGAAAGCATCAGAAAATGCCAGAAAATGGTGGCTGAAGTTAGCTTTACATGTTAGCCCTTTTTAATTTATTTTTGCAGAACTGGGGATGAACTCAGGCCCTTACACTTGCCAGGGAAGCCCTTATTCCACTGAGCCATCTCCCTGGCCCTCCACGATAGCCCTTTTAAAAAGAAATGATAATAGGATTGAATACAAGGTCCTGTTTGTGTTATGAGAGGGTTCTGCCCTTGAGACACACCCCAGCCCTTTAAAACTTTGAAAAATGTTTAGATCAGGTCTGACTCAATTCCCCAGGTTGGCCTTGAACCTGCCATCCCCCTGCCTCAGCTTCCCAAGTAGCTGGGATTATGGGCTCATACCATGTCTGGCACACTTCAAGTCTTTAGGTAACGCCAAACCACTTTTATTTCTACCACTATAAGCTACTGGTAACACGCTTACTTTCAAATAAGGGGAATAAATAAATTTTTCCAAAGGAAAGCTCTCCCATAAAATGAACTTTTGATGATAGACCAAATTTTGGCATGGCATATTAACATTTTGTTCTGAATCAATTGAAACTGGGAGCTTGTTCTTCCAAACGCAACTTTAGAATCGCAGAGAACCAATGAGTTTTCTAAAAAATCGTCCAATTTCTATTTATAATGCATGCCATAGTGGGCTGGGGAGATGGCTCAGTGGAATAAGCGCTTCCCTGGCAAGCACAAGGGTCTGAGTTCAATTCCGGTTCCGCCAAAGAAAAAAAATAATGCATGCCATGAGCTGGGCACAGTGTCACACCTGTAACCTCAACTAGAGAAGGTGAGGCGGGAGTGCTTCTGAGTTTGAGAGCACCTTGGGCTACATAATGAATTTAAGGCCAGTCTGAAATAAGTTCTCAAGAACAAAAAATAATGTACGTTATGGAGGAAAAAAAAAAAAAAGATACAATGTACGCTATGAATGCTGGATATATACTATCTATCTATGTATGTATATATACTACCCTAATAGGAAAAAAACCAAATTACCATTAGGATTGAGTAAGAGTAAGGCTTTAATGGCTCATTTTTCTGGTAATCATATAAATATATAAATCTCGAAAGGGTAACACTGTTTGTTGAGTAGTAAAATCCACAAAAGTGAGTTCTACTGCATTGTAGGGATAATCTCATTCATTTTGCTACCCCGTTCCCCACACCAAGCAGCTTTCTGAGTCTTTCATTTTATTTCTTTTTGGAGATAGGTGTGAGGAGTTCATTCGGCATGGACTCCCAATTCCTGGGCTCAAGTAATCCTCCCGCGTAGCTCAGGTGCATGCCACCATCCACACCGCTTTTAGAGAATTCTAAGATATATTTAAAAAGTCTATACTTCCTGCATGAAATAGTGGAGATACTGAGTTCTCAGAAAATAAACTCTGAAATTCCATACTCCAAAGCACAGATGCCAGTAAAGGTCAAGCTAGAGGCTCCTTCGGGGCCCTCCTGCAGCAGAGTCAGGAGATTAGAGCTGGGGCCTGTCACTGCAACAGGGAAAGTGGTCTTCGGTCCGAAACAGGACCGGAGGCTCGTAGGTGACGCGCTGCGTCCGCGTGGGAGATGACTTGTTAAACAAGGAGGGCACGCTGATGGTGTGCAGGAGCTTCCGGAACGCCCTGGGCAGGGTGCCCAGCTCGGCCTCAGCGCGGGCGACCTGCTCCTCCATCCTGGCCACGCTGCCGCCGACCATGCGCACGAAGGCCTCGAGCTTGTCGATGCGGCTGTAGATGCGTCTCATCTCCGCGGCCTTCGCGTGGATCCGGGGCACGCCCTCGCTGACGACGTGCGACGAGTCGCCGCGAATCATCTCCAGCATACCCACGAACTCATCCACCCTGGCCAGCAGGTCTTCAAGGCTGGCGTCCAGGGCTTCTACCTCGGGCCGCGCCCCGGGCCCGGGCAGCAGGCAGGCGGCGTAGCCCGCGGCGGCGCGGCGCAACAACGGCAGGTCGCGGCTGGGCGCGCCGTCATCGGCGCCCTCGTCCTCCCACGGCCCCGACGCGCTGCTGTGGCTCTGCGACACGTTGCCGCTGTCCCCACTCCAGGCAGCACCTTGCGGCTCGGCCTCGTCCGCGAACACCTCGAAGGGCGGCCCTCCGCCCCCCAGGCAACCGTCCATGGCCTGCGCTTCCGGGGCCGTGACCCCGCCCCCGCAGGACGCACGCGTGACCCTACTTCCGGCGTAGGGTCCCGCCTACGTCCCACCCCGAGCTCGCTCAGCTTCCGCCGCCGGCGCCTCTGCTTCCCGCTGCCGCCACGTACGCGCGTGCGCTTCGCCGTTTCCGTTCCCGAGCTTGCTGAGGCAAGGGGAGGTTTGCTCATTTGTTCGCTCAGGCAAGGATCTCTTTAAAAAGTATGAGGGAAATACAGTAAAGTGCATAAACTCAAAATGCACATAAGTATGCTTTCCTACGTATCCGTGAAACCCTGTGATCGCTGTGTAGAGCAACATGAGGAACACGGTCCACCTCCACAGGATTAGTCCCAGCCCTTTCTTTTTTTGCTGAAGGGAAAAAAAAAGACAAAACCAAACCCTGCTAAACATGACATGATCTTAATGACTTAGGAAGCTCACAACCTCTTCAGACTGCTAACATGAAAAACTGAAAATCTAAGCTAAAATCGTATCCAAGGCACTTCCTGAGTGTATGGTCAAAGTTAAGGTACGACTGCAAAATCCCTGAAAATCTCAGAAACATCTAAGGCCGTGTTCTAATACCACACAGTTAGACCAAGTGATTGTTTAAGAGAGTTCAGGGTGAGCTGCCCCGAGCTTCATTAAGTGGGGCCTTTAGGAGATTTAAGGGCTTGTTCTTAAGCATTATCAGCAAAAGCGTAAAATACAGATGGCCCTACCTGGAAGGAATTTGTGAGTGAAGCCTTTTGTCTAATGGACTGAAGACTCAGTGAAATGGACTGGGAAAAAATGGACAGAAAACCAATAAAGTTTTTTTTTAATTTATTTGTTTGTATTTTAACTTGAAGAGTGAAAAATAGAAGCAGAAATAGAAAAAATGACATAAACAGGGTAACACACAACAATACATATGTTACAGATTTTCAAAACATGGTTAATTTTATATTTTTTTAAATAAAAATATCTGCAGTCCACAATAGAAGTGGGTTATCCACAGAAGTTGCTGACTTGAGCCATTCACAGCTCATTATATTAATATAACTTTATATAGCTCCATTTTTATACTTTTCTGCTGGATGGTTAAGACCAAGTTAAAGTAAGTCCTATATTACAAAAAATGTAACTTTTGTATCAGATAAGGTCAGTCAGGTACCCTCAGGATTTATCCTGCAACCCAGTACCACAGTTTGTAGATCCCTTGTCAGTGTCAGCCATGTGGATGAGTCATGGCCATTGCTTGACCAGTTTTCTCTCTGTGGAAGCCTGAGAGAGTTTTCTCCCCATGTGATTCTCCTTAGGCACACTATGCATCATCGATTGCATTCCTCTGTGGCCCCATAATCCCCTTGATCAGAAAATTTGGGGCACTACTGAGTTACATAATGTTACATTACAAAATCTATGTCCTGAGTCTTTACTGACCTTGAAAGGCTAGGGCCAAAATGTTGGCTGACCTTGCAGCCTTTCTTTTTCTCCAATGTTTGATCTGCAAACTTAGGTTGTTAACTCTCCAGAAGAGAAGTTTATTATTATCCTGCAACATATACAGTTCAGTTTACCCACACTATTACTCTAAATATCAGACATCATAGGCATAACATGGAACATGTATTTTCCAAGTATTGAGATACTGAATTCTAAGTCCGTACAGAATATGAAGAAATTTCAAAAAAGGAATGAACAATTACATATATTTGCATAGATATTTAGAAATCTGTCCATATACAGCACAGTAGCATTGTAGCATGACTGTCTTGTGACATTTTTTTTTGTCTATTTTTCATTTACTACACTTTAAAAAAGGGCAGTATAGCTGGGCGTGGTGGCACAGGCCTGTAATCCCAGCACTCAAGAGGCTGAGGCAGGAGGATTATTGTGAGTTCGAGACCAGCCTGAGGTACAAAGTGAGCTTAAGGCTAGCCTGAACTGCATAGTGAGACCCTGTCTCAAAAAGACAAAAAATAAATAAATAAGGGCAGTATAGTAATAGCTGGTATGTCATGACAAGAAGTACATATTTAGAAGACCAGAATGGCAGGCTTTTGGACTGTGACCCTTCTATTACACTTTGTCAAATTCAGTGCAGTTCTTGGTAAACCTATAAAGTTTTAAAGGTAACTATAATGGCACAAGCACTGCACTGTGGACAGAAAGGATAGATGTGGTGCAAAAGGAGAGGCCTCGGGACTCTGGAAACTTTCTTTTTTTTTTGACAGAGCCGGGGATTGAACCCAGCCCTTTGTGCTTGCCAGGGAAGCATTCATTCTACTGAGCCATCTCCCTGGCCCTCCCCACCTCCTTTTTTTTTTTTTTTTTGAGGCAGAATCTCTCTGCGTGGTCCAGGCTGGCCTCAAATTCACAGGGATCCTCTTGCTTTTGCCTACTGAGTGCTGGGGTTATAGGTGTGCATCATCAGTTCTGCTTGGACTCCGCAAACCTCTACAAGAGCAGATTGAGAAGACAGTCCGTCAACAAAGTCATGCCACCTTTCATTAAAAAGGAAGTGTTATATTGGGATCCAAAATGTCCCCCAAGGGCTTACCCTGTTGACCCTCTGGATGTCATGTGATGGGCTTGGGGGACTGCTTGATAATGAGGGTTCTAACTTTATCAAGCTACTAAGAGGTGGGGCCTAGCTGGGATAGGTAGGTCACTGACAGCTAGCCTCTGAAGGTTTTGTCTTGTCCTTGTCCCCTTCATCTCTGGCTCTTTCACATAGCTTCCTGGCTGCCACGGGATGAGTGGTTTTCCTCTACCACGCCCCTCCACTATGACGTTTTGGCCTTATCATGGGCCTAAAAGTAATGAAATCAGCCGACCATGGGCCCAAACCTTTGCAACCATAAAACTTGACGCCTTTAGTTGTCTTTCTCAGGTATTTTGACGTATAGTGATGGAAAGCTAATAAGAAGCAGGGTCCAGGGCTGGCAAGATAGCTCAGCGGTCTAAAGTGCCTCTCAGGGACCGCGGTTCGATCCCCAGCACCACATGCCATGCCAGCCCCTCCCCCCAGAGCGGGCTGAGCTGACCTCCCCCCGCCCCCACAAAAAAAAAAAAA
>PVKA01036935.1:0-21399 GCA_004027165.1 Ctenomys sociabilis | reverse complement strand
GGAGGTCAGTATGGAGACTCCTCAAAAGAATAGGACTAGAAATCCCATTCAAGCCAGCTATCCCCCTACTGGGAATTTTCCCAAAGGATTTGGATACATTGTATCATAGAGATATATGTGTACCTATGTTTATAGCAGCACAATGTGTGACAGCAAAATCTTGGAAACAACCAAGATGTCCATCACATGAGGAATGGTTAAAAAAGATGTGGTATTTCTATATAATGGAGTATTACTCAGCTATTAAGAATGATAAGTTTGAAGCATTTATACTGAAGTGGATGCCACTTGAACATATACTCATAAGTGAAATAAACCAGACACACATGTGTAAATATCGTATAGTCTCCCTAGTGTAACAAGCAAAAAGCAGAAATACAAAAGGAAATGTACAACAAGTAAAATCAATTGAGTCAGATAAGGCAAAGTGAATGGCATATGCTACAGGATGCTAATCAGCTTTTCTTCTGGATGGTTAACAACCTAAGATCACAAGTCAGAGTTGGAGAAATATGCATTTTTTTTTTAAACCCAATTCTTTCTAATCAGTTTTCCTTTGGCTCCAGGACTTATTTTTCACTGTGGTCCCCTGGAAACCACTTTTTGAAGTCTAAAAATTATCAATCTCTTGACTGCAGTAGCTTTTCCTTAACTTTACAAAAAATATCCAGAAAGCACTGGAGTTCTAATTCATTATAAGGAAAGTTTACTGCACTTATATTAGCAGGCTGCTGGAATTCTACCATAGTATTTGTGCACTGTGGTTGGTTTTCTTCTGAGCCAGCTTAATGTCCATGTTGAACGTCAACCCATTTGAATATGCTAATGGCTTACAATATCATACAGTCATTGTTTTAGATTCTACAATAAAATGAATGCTTTTCATTTCTGTTATATATACATGTATATATAAAAGAAAACATGCTTGCTCTATCATGGCCATCTTCTCACAGAGCTGCGTGAATAGCATTTGTTTAGGGAATATACTTCACTGTGCTTGACAATTTTAAC
Source organism: Ctenomys sociabilis (assembly GCA_004027165.1). Classification (NCBI taxonomy): domain Eukaryota; kingdom Metazoa; phylum Chordata; class Mammalia; order Rodentia; family Ctenomyidae; genus Ctenomys; species Ctenomys sociabilis. The sequence continues at coordinate 20,388 of PVKA01036935.1, read as the reverse complement.
CACATCCTGTAAAACTTTGCTAAGCTCAATTGGTATCTTATGGCCAGCCGGAATTTCTGTATGGATAATATAGTGTGTAGACTTGCATTTACAAATAATTTTTTTTTACTTACATAGTAAAGCCAGAAATCCACTGCCTTAGTTAATTTTCTCATTACTAGACAAAATGCCTAACACCCGAAATTAAAAGAGAAATGGTTTGTAGCTCACATTCTGTAGAGATTTTGGTCCATAGTCCCTGCAAGGCAGGGGGACTTGGCAGAAGAACATCGCAGAGGATAAATAGTCGATGGCAAGCAGGCTGGAGACAGCCAAGCACCAGCAGCAAGCCCACTTCTCTTTTTTATCCCCTCTAGGCTACTCACACCTTTTGACTGGTGTCACCCATCCCCAGGGTGAGGCACCCTTAATCCCAGCATCACACCCTTAATCCATATTCATACACAGCCTAGTTCAGGCACCTTCAGAACCTCCCATCTCCGTCTGCATGAGGCTTTTGGGGGACACCTTGATTACAAGTCATAACAGCTGTCTAGTTGTGTAGCCACTCCATCTGTGTACATGCCAGCACAACTGACCAGTCCAGTTTTCTTGATATGAACTCATTCGAAGAATTGAAAGTTCTGCAGCCATGGTATTGGTTGGCAGTACAGGTGGACACAACATATCCTCATGCATATGTTGCTGAAAACAATTTTCCACAAAAATAGGCATCAGGAGTTGGTTTCATGGAAGACAGTTTTTCAAGCATCATAGCTGGAGATAATGCAGAGGAGCCGAAACCTAAACCTGTCCTACGGGCAGTTCACTGTGGAGCTCAAGTTGCATTAGGATTTCATGCTGACCTTAGTGCTGTCAGGACTACCTTTAAAAATATTTTAATCTTACATAGAAGATTTCAGCTCCTACAATTTTTTAAGAACAAGGGAGAAAAAGAAAGGCAGTTTCAGTCTTTTCCTATGAAAACCATTTTTGTCCCTACCTTGTGGAAAACTACAAACCTGTTTGTTTTGTAGCTGCTGACAGGATATAGAACTTCAGGTTTGGAGATTGAGAGTGGCTTTCAGAGTCCATTTATTGAGTTATTCAGCAAGCATTAAGCAATTCCTACTGAGCACCAGGCCTGCATATGCAGAAATTCATAAAATTCATTTTCTATTTGCAGTCTACTACTGGCAAGAGATGTGGACTAATCACGTTGAAAACAGCCTTACTAGAAGATTTAGAGAGATCCAACCCATGCCTCTTGATTGGACAGAAGGGAATGTGTTTGAGGCTTAAATTATACTTATTATTTGACAAGTTAGATACCATGACTAATATCTGTTATTAGAAAAAACTTTACTTCTAGGTCTAAAACTGAAAAGTTGCATCCAATATAATAATCATATTTTATTTAACAGTTCTTAAATTCACAAATCCTTTCCTCATTGCACCTGATAGCTTGGGTAAAGTCTTTTGGGATTGCATTCTGGGTTCAATCTAGAAACTCTGGGTGCTCTGAGAGGAAGGCAGAAGTCAGTATGACTCACAGAGAGCAAGGTTCCTACTAGTATTACATAGGCCAATAATCTGTCCTGGGGAGCCCCTGTACCCAAACCTACCAAGGGAGTGGGGATTTTCCTGACTCTTGCATCCGGTTTGGTGAGTGTATGGTGAGTCTGAGGGAGAGCCTTTGGCTTCTCCCTGTGCACTCTGTGCCGTCTAGAGCTTCAGACATCCTAGCCAGAGACCTGCCTGAGACACCCTAGACAGGCCTGCCTGGCAACTCCCTGGTGCCCCTGCCTGGAAGCCTGACACAGGAGTGACAAATTATGTGACACTCCCAGCACTCGTTCCACCCCCATCTGACCTGGTGAGTGTGAGGGAGAGCTCCTGTGCTCCCCAGGGCTCCCTGAACCACAGACCCAACAGAGGTGAACCACAGGCTCACAGTTGTACCAGAAGAGTGGCGAAAAAGGGAATTCAACACAACAGCTAGATCCAGGCTAGGCATAACTGGATAATCTCAAACTTCATAGACTAGCACCTGAATCCCATTATGCTCTAAGGTTATAACTGCATCACAGTTCTACACCAAAGGTGAGAGGTCACTACTATACAAAATGACAAGGACAAGGAGAAAAACACAATCTTAGGCCTTGAGTCCACCAATAAGTGCAATTAACAGAGATGGAAGCAAAGAAACAACAACAAAAAGGTTTACAGGAACTCAGACCAGAATTAATGCCTGAAATAAAAAAAAGAAATATTTGAATACATAGCATCTGAAGTAATGAATAAAATCTAGAAACATATGAGGGAAACCCAATGCCCACCCAGAGCAAGTGGAGAGAACAGTATTCCATCTGAAATGTATGAATTAACAGTGTTAGAAGCAAAGAAACAACAGCAGAAAGGTAAAGAGCAACTCAAAGCAGACATAATTTCTGAAATAAAAAAAAGAGTTCTTTGAAATTGTAGCATGTGAAGGAGAGAATCAATTCCAGGAAATATATAGAGGAAACCCAAGATGGAAAAAACTCTGCAGTAAAAGAATTCATAGCTACCTCTAAAGAAGACACTGATAAAAAATAGAGGAGATCAGAAATATGATGGATTCCTGGAATGAGCAATACAGAAAAGAAATAGAACGCATGAAGCAGAGTCAAAGAGATATAGAAGAACTAAAAATCTCAATCACTAGTCTACAAAACTGTTTGAGTGAAAGCGAAGACAGAGTTTGAGATCTTGAGGATGCTGGGGCAGTTAGTGAAAAGGTGAGAAAGGATCTCTTAAAAACAATGAGAATGCAGAAAAAAATAATCCATCATCTGCAAGATGACTCCAAGATGAACAATGTGAGATTTATTGGCATCAATGAGAATGTAAGAGTCAATACAAATGAATATGGGCAGAAGTAATTGCAGAAAACTTCCCAAATATGAGGAAACAATCCAACATTCAGGTCACCAAAGCATACGGAACACCAAATAACTTAAACCCAAGTAAAAACACACTGAGACATAAAATAGTCAAGATCCTGGAAATCCAACACAAGAATAATATACTGATAGCTGCTAGAGAGAAGAAGCAGATCACTATCAAAGGAAACCTCATCAGAATTATAGCCGACTTCTCTACACAAACCATGAGGGCAAGGAGAGCATGGAGCAGAGTTCTTCAAGTCCTGTATGATAACAAATTTCAGCCCAGACTATTATACCATGTAAAAGTCTTTTTCAAGTTTGATGGCTAAGTGAAATACTTCCACGACAAAGAACAACTAAAGAATTTCATGATGACAAAGCCATCCCTTCACAGGCTGCTGAAACATGTTCTAGAGAGAGACCACAATAACCACAACTCCATGAATGAGAATGGAAGGAACCCACTAAACAGGGCAAACAGTTAAACACAGAATAAAAAGGAGTAAACATCAGCAGGTAAATATCATGACAATCATAAATCAACATATTTTAATTATAACCATCAATATAAATGGACTCAATTCACCAATTCAGAGAAATAGACTGGCACAGTGGATTGGGAAACAAAATCCAATAATCTGCTGTATACAAGATACACACTTAACTCAAAAAGACATACATAGGCTCAAAATCAAAGTATGGAAAAACAATACTACATCCCCTGCCACATCAGAGAAAAGCAGGAGTAGCAATTCTGTTCTCAGACAGTCTCAACTTCAAACCAAGAATGATCAAACAACACGAAGAAGGCCAGTATATATTGGTTAGGGGAAAAATTGAAGTGGAAGAGGCAACACTCATAAATATCTATGCACCAAACACAGGAGCATGCAACTATGTAAGACAAATCTTAATGGACATGAAAAAACCTAATATCCAAGACCACACTCTTAACAGGAGACCTTAAGACCCCGTTGTCTCAAAAGGATAGATCAACCAGACAAAAAATTAGCAAGAAAGTAGCAGAACTGAACAAGAGCTTGGGACAAATGGACCTGTTGGACATATACAGGGTGTTCCACGCAACCACAGGTGAATACACAGTTTTTTCAGGTGCACATGGGTCATTTTCCAAAATAAACCACATACCAGTCCAGAGGTTATCCTTAAGTATATGCAAGAAAACAGAAGTTATCCCATGCATATTATCTACCCACAGTGCAAAGAAACTGGAAGTAAATGACAAAGAAAATCAGAAAAACCCTCTAATTCGTGGAAATTAAACAACACCTTACTCATCAAACTGTGACCCAATCTGGGTCACAGAAGAAATTAAACAATATCTACAATTCAATGAAAATTCAACCTCAACTTACTGGAATTTATGGGATGCAATGAAAGCAGTTCTTAGAGGGAAAATCATAGCCATGAATTCACACATTAGGAAAACAGAATGGGAACAAATAAACATCCTAATGTTGTACCTCCCAGATCTAGAAAGAGAGGAGCAAACCAAACCCAGAGCACAAAGATGGGAAGAAATAATAAAGATTAGAGCAAAAATTAATTCAATTGAGATGAAGAATACAGTTCAAATATCCACAAATCAAAAGCTGGTGCTTTGAAATACTAAGTAACACTGATAAGCCCTTAGCTAACCTAATCAAAAAGAGGAAAGAAAAAATTCAAATACAAGCAATAAGGAATGAAAAGTGTGAACTCACCACAGACCCAGTGGAAATTCAGAAGATTATCAATAGCTACTTCGAGAATCTTTATGCTCACAGAATAGAAGACACAGAAGAAATGGACAGATTCCTCAAAAGGTATAAATTATTGAAACTGGACCAAGAAAATATAGCAACTCTCAAAAAGCCAATAACAGCTGAGGAAATATTAAACATAAGAAAAAGCCTGCTGACAAATCTAGGTCGTGATGGATTCACTGCTGTATTCTACAAGAAATTTATAGAAGATAGAATCCTTACACTCCTCAAACTCTTCAGTGAAATTGAAAAGGAAGCAGACCTCCCAAAATCATTTTTGGAAGCAAGTATTATATTGATTCCAAAACCAGGGAAAGACACAATCAAAAAAGAGAACTACAGGCCAAGCTCCTTAATGAACATAGGTGGAAAAATCCTCACTAAAATCCTGTATCTTAGAATACAGAAAATCATCAAGAAGATCATACATCATGACCAGGTAGGACTCATCCCAGAGTTGCAAGGATGGTTCAATATTTGAAAAATCTATAAATGTAATAGACTGTATTAATAGACTGAAATCTAAAAACCACATGATCATTTCAATTGATGCAGAAAAAGCTTTTGACAAAGTCCAACACTCGTTCATGTTCAAAACGCTACGGAATATTGCAATAGATGGACTCTACCTCAACTTGGTAAAAGCCATCTATGGCAACCCAAGAGCTAATATAATTCTAAACTGAGAAAAACTGAAATCTTTTCCTCTTAGATCAGGTACAAGACAAGAGTGTCCTCTATCACCCCTCCTATTCAGTATACTTTTGGAATTATTAGCAACATCCATAAGAAAAGAAGGAGAAATAAAATGAGTAAGAATATGTAAAGAAAAAGTTAAATTATCACCATTTGCAGATGACCTGAAACTTTACTTGGAAGACCCCAAAAATTCCACCAAGAAGATACTAGAATTGATACATAAATTCAGTAGCATAGCAGGATACAAGGTCAGTACTCAAATGTCAATAGCATTCTTCTACAAAGATAACACAATGAGAGAGAAAGTATAGAAACAATACGTTTTACAAGAGCACCATGGAAAATGAAATACTTTGGAATTCACTTAACCGAGAAAGTCAAAGATCTTTTCTTGGAAAATTACAGCCCCCTAAGAAAAGCGATTGTAAGGATATCAGAAAATGGAAAGACTCCATATTCCTGGATAGAACGAACCAACATTGTGAAGAAGGCCATACTCCCAAAATTGCTGTACAGATTTAATGCTGTCCCTATCAAACTGCCACCAACATACCTCCCTGACCTAGAGAAATCATTCCTAAAATTTATTTGGAACCACAAATGACCTAGAATAGCAAAGGCATTCCTGGCCAACAAAGACAAGGCAAGAGGCATCACAATTCCTGAACTGAAATTATACTACAAAGCTACTGTGATAAAAACAACATGGCATTGGCAACGAAATAGATCTGAGGATCAAGGGAATAGATTAGAAGACGCAGAGGCCTCTGAAAACACACTCAGCCACCTGATCTTCAACAAAGGGGCCACACAAACTTACTGGAAGAAAGATGGCCTCTTTAACAAATGGTGCTGGAAAACCTGGCTTTCTGCATGCCAAAAACTAAAACTTGACCCAGATCTCTTACCATGCACTAAGCTGAAGTGAAAATGGATTAAAGATCTAAACATTAAAACAGAAATACTCAATCTCCTGGAAGAGAAAGTAAGAGGAACTCTTGAAGACATAGGGGTAGGTAAAGAGTTCATGAACAAACATATATTCACACGGGAAGCACTTGAAAGATCAATAACTGGGATCAATTCTTCTTAAGGAGCTTCTGTGTGTCAAAAGAAATTGTCAACAGAGTGAAAAGACAACCCACAAATTTTGAAAAAATCCTAACTAATAAGCAATCAGACAGAGGACTACTGTCTAGAATATATAAAGAACTAAGATATAACAGGGCCCTCAAATTTAAAACCGAATTCAGAAATGGGCATCTGAGATGAATACACACTTCTCAGAGGACGAAATTAAAGAAGCGAATAATTATATGAAAAAATGCTCTACATCGCTAGTCATCTGTGAAATGCGAATAAAAACAACACTGAGATACCATCTCACTCCAGAAAGAATGGCTATCATAAGGAAATCAACCAGCAACAAATGTTGGAGAGGTTATGGGGAAAAGGGAACACTTCTCCACTGGTGGTGGGAATGTAGACTGGTACAAACATTGTGGAGGTTAGTGTGGAGACTTCTCCAAAGAGTAGGACTAGCAATCCCATTTAAGCCGGCTATCCCCTTACTGGGAATTTTCCCAAAGGAACTGAAAACATTGTATCATAGTGACATATGTGTACCTATGTTTATAGCAGCACAATGTGTGATAGCAAAATCTTGGAAACAACCAAGATGCCCATCACATGAGGAATGGTTGAAAAAGATTTGCTATTTCTATACTCAGTTATAAAGAATGATAAACTTGAAGCACTTATACTGAAGTGGATGTCACTTGAACATATACTCGTAAGTGAAATAAACCAGACACACTTGGGCAAATATCGTATGCTCTCCCTAGTGTAAGAAGTCAAAAGAAGAAATAGAAATAGAAATGTACAACAACAACTAAAGAGAATTTAGTAAAATAGTTAGGGCAAAGTGAATGGCATATGCTGCAGGATACTAATCAGCTTTTCTTCTGGATGGTTAACAACCTAAGTTCACAGATCAGAATTGAAGAAATAGAAGAGCCAGAAGGCCAGCCAACATTTTGGTCCTAGCCTTTCAAGGTCAGCGAAGACTCAGGACATAGGAGAACCTGTACTGCAACATCATGAAACTCAGTTGAGTTCCAAATTTTCTGAGCAAGGAGATTATGGAGCCACAGATGGAGGTGATTGATGATCTATAGCATGCCTAAGGACAGTCACAAGGAAAGAAAACTTTCTCTCAGGCTCTCACAGAGAGCAAACTGGTCAAGCAATGGCCATGAGTGTTCCGCATGGCTGCCACAAACAATGGATCTGCAGAGTGAGGTAGTGGATTACAAGATAAACCCTTAGGGAACTGAACTGAATACATCAGATACAAAAGCTACATTTTCTGTTATATGGGTCTTGCTTTATCTCAGTCTTAATCATCCAGCATTAAAGTATTAAAATGAGGTATAAAATGTGGGGCCATAATAATAAGTTGATCAGTAAATGGCTATAGTCAACAACTTCTTTAGATAACTCACTATTATTGTGGACTCTGACTGTGTTCCTTTGTTAAGGCACATATAATGGTTTAATGACAATGGCATGCTCATCTTTGACAGGTCTAGACAAAAAAAGTTGGATAGAAAGGAAGAACCATGATGTGTTGTATAAATAGTACAGGTAAGATAAATATGTAGTGCTTCTGCATAATTCTATGAGAGGCAAGATTTGCACTGATAGTGGTTGGACAGGATATTATGTCGGCTTCTAGTATTATGAGCCACCACTAGTAAGATAACAAGGTAGAAGTATTAATTATTGAACCTGTACTGTATTTAAGCTTTTGAAGAATGAGATATGTATACAGCTACATTCTCTTAATTCATCGATTCAAGACGTCTGCTATAATATTGTCTGTAAGTAGAATATCATGTTTGTATGTTGTACAATAACAAACCATTACAAAAACAATTTTCAATGTATTAATTGTTGAATCTGTCCTGTTAATTTGATTTGAAACTGTCTCATTGCTGTTTGTTCTTCAATAAAAAAAAATCTGGGGCTGGGGAGATGGCTCAGTGGAATAAGTGCTTCCCTGGCAAGCACAAGGGCCTGAGTTCAATCCCCGGTTCTGCCAAAAAAAAAAAAAAAAAAAAAAAAAAAAAAAAAAAAAAAAAAAAAAAAAAAAAAAAAAAAAAAAAAAAAAAAAAAATCTCTGCCGGTGGGGTACCTGTGATTGGTTTCTTTAATAAATATCTCCTAAATTTCACTCCTGAGCTGGCACCGTTTTACACATATGCTTATCTTCCTGGATTAGGAGTAATCGAAGAGTGAGCCTCATGTTGCTGTGTATTAGAAGCAAGTTTGTATAGTCCTGATGTTTAGGCTGCTCTCCGGACCTCCATATCAGAATGTTGGAGGGTGTAGGACTCAGACAGCTGGAGTTTTTAAGCTCCTTAAGCAATTTTTGTGTGCATCCACATTTGAAATGGGTGTTCCAAATCTTAGCTTGCTGCAAAATTTCCAGAGGGCTTTGAAAGCACAGATTCTGGACTCCAGGTCTGGAGTTCCTGATTAATTGAGTCTGAGAGAGCTGAGAATTTGCATTTCTAACAACTGCTGCTTTGATTTAAAGAAATGAAAAGGAGTGGTTGTTGGAAAAGAGTAGTGTTTCTTCTTATTTCTTCATTCAACCTGTCTACTCTGCATTTTGAAAAATGTAAGTAGGTATCTTTGATTCGAGATTGCACTATTATTTACTTCCTTTCTTTAAAGCCATTAGAATTGCCTGTATCATCTGGGAAAATCTGTCACTTTGTAAATTTTCTCTCTTTCCTCCTTTTTTCACACTTTCGTTCATTTCTTTCTTTGGGAAGGCTTGAGAGGAAGGCTGCTAAAATACTAATGAACACACAAGGGAATCAGGTGCACTCAAAAATGCTTTTAATTCTAGAGAAAATTTGACATTTAAAAATGAGTTTTTCAAAAAAGCAGTTTTAAGTAATATTGATATTTCTAATGGAATAGCTATCTGCAATCAGTGGTTACTCTGAAGAACTATTGTAGAAGAAATAAGAATGTGTTTGAAACTAGTATTAAATACAGCATACATAAACTATGTCTGTATTGAGTATGTTATCAGCAAGGAGAATCATTCCCAGAACTCCATTACCATGATTGTTTTTTTTTTTTTTTTTTTTTTTTTTTTTTTTTTTTTTTTTTTTTTTTTGTCGGAACTGGGGATTGAACTTGCACTTGCCAGGGAAGCACTTATTCCACTGAGCCATCTAATAATGCTTCTCTTATTTCTCCTTCAGCCCACTTTCTGTTTTAGAAGTGATTCTTAGGTGTTTATAGAATCTCACTCAAAATACCTTTCAAAGTTTTGCACCCAACTCTGGGAATACTCTTGCCATTGCCTACACATAGCATTCACCATTTAATGAATGAAAATTTCCTAAATGGCTGTAGAATCACTGGAAGCAAATTACTCAGGGAATTACAGACACTGGGGTGTTGGATTTAAGCCAACACAGATATTTTATCAATGAAGCAGTGAAGTTAATTCGGCGGCATCTGTACAAGTAGCACAGGGAGTTGACCAGAGGCCACTAAATTTTGAGTCTGCATCCTCTGAAAAACCAGTAGTTTTGGAAATGCTATTTCTTTCTCATTAAAAAAGGGCTTGATTTTTAAAAGTAGTTCTAGGTTTACAGAAAAATTTAGAGGAAGGAATAGAGATTTCTGTATGGCCTCCTCCACGAAGACATGGACCACTCCATGTTCACAGTCCCTCTTGGAGTGGTATATTTAATGGTGTTTAGATAAACTATCATATCTACATCATATCCTCTGAATAACTACTATGATGATAACAATACTGTGTATTAATTATTGTAACTATCCTAACCTCCTGTTTTGAAACTGTTTCATTGTTATTTTATTTTTTTCTCATTAAAATGAATAAAGAATTTAAAAAAAGAAACTGCACCTCATTATTCCTCAAAGTACATAGGTTACTTTAGGTGTTAGGTGTTACATACCTATAGTTTTGGAGAAATGTATAATGACACACACACATATATATATATGTCATTATATATAATATACATATAATTATGTATATAATTATTTTATATATATATATATATTATTCCTGCCCTGAATAACTGTGCTCTGTGTATTAATTGTTCTTTGATAAAATCCATGGCAACCATTAATCTCTTCTGTGTCTGTATTTTACTTTTTCCAGTGTCATATAGTTGGGATGAAAGTTTAAATCCCCTTCAACTTGGTTTCATTTGCTTAGTAATATACATTTATGTTTCTCCCATGTCTTTTTGTGGCTTGACAGTTCATTTTCTTTTTATGCTAAATATTGTTGTGTTGCCTGAGTATAACTTCCTTTTCATTTTTTTGATCCCTGCTTGTAGCTGTCTTATTTTTAAACTTTGTTTTCTTCATTTATAAACCCAAAGAATATAGAAAACTTCTTGTTATAAATGGCTATGATTTTATAACTAAAAGTTTAAAAATGACCTGAACTTTGTGGAAAGGAAGCTCTTTTAATGAGTGAGGGAGCAAGATAGGTAGGAAAATGGCTTTAACATTTCCCTTTGTGACTTTGTGGCTCTGGAAAATTAATGAATGTGAAAATGTACACATCCTCTCACAGGGCTGTTATGATCACAAATGATAAAGCTGGAGAATAGTTTCTTACACATGATTGGTTTTTGAGTAAATGCTGGTTCTGTTTCTTCCAATTCCTTAAAGTGTTTATTCTATTTAGTATATATTTACTTAGAGTGTTTAGAGTGACACGTTTTAGAAACAGAGGCATGTAAGATAGCTCTTTCTTCAGGAGGACTTCATGATGGAGGAGAAGTGTAGAAAATAACTAGACACTTGTGTAATATTTATTGGTCCTACCTTAGTGGGACTATACAGTAGTGTACTTCCTGTACACTACTGTATAGTCCTGGGGAGAAATAAATGTTTAGGTATTGGGAGCGCTACCTAGTAAATTTCCTTTTCTGAGGAATCATCATTCTGTGTTACTTACTATCCTATGTCTGCAAAGTCATAGCTTACATTTTATCTAATTTTCTATTTGTTTGGAGTGAGGGAAACTGTATTCCTCCTGGTCTGGATGGGGTGAATTCCTGAAAGAATATTTAAAATAAACTTAGGTTGTTAACCATCCAGAAGAAAAGCTGATTAGTATCCTGCAGCATATGCCATTCACTTTGCCTTATCTGACTCAATTGATTTTAGTTGTACGTTTCCTTTTGTATTTCTGCTTTTCGCTTGTTATACCAGGGAGACTATACGATATTTACACGTGTGTCTAGTTTATTTCACTTACGAGTATATCTTCAAGTGGCATCCACTTCAGTATAAATGCTTCAAACTTATCATTCTTAATAGCTGAGTAATACTCCATTATACAGAAACACCACATCTTTTTCAACCATTCCTCATGTGATGGGCATCTTGGTTGTTTCCAAGATTTTGCTATCACACATTGTGCTGCTATAAATATAGGTACACATATATCACTATGATACAATGTATCCAGATCATTTGGGAAAATTCCCAGTAGGGGGATAGCCGGCTTGAATGGGATTTCTAGTCCTACTCTTTTGAGGAGTCTCCACACTGACCTCCACAATGGTTGTACCAGTATACACTCCCACCAGCAGTGGAGAAGCGTTCCCTCTTCTCCACAACCTCTCTAACATCTGTTGTTGGTTGATTTCCTCATGATAGCCATTCTTTCTGGAGTGAGATGGTATCTCAGTGTTGTTTTTATTTGCATTTCACAAATGGCTAGTGATGTGGAGCATTTTTTCATATAATTATTTGCTTCTTTAATTTCGTCCTCTGAGAAGTGTGCATTCACCTCAGATGCCCATTTCTGAATTCGGTTTTAAATTTGAGGGCCCTGTTATATCTTAGTTCTTTATATATTCTAGACAGTAGTCCTCTGTCTGACTGCTTATTTGCAAAATTTGTGGGTTGTCTTTTCACTCTGTTGACAATTTCTTTTGACATGCGGAAGCTCCTTAAGAAGAGTTGATCCCAGTTGTTGCTTCTTTCAAGTGCTTCTGGTGCATACTTGGAGAAATAGAAGAGCCACAAGGCCAGCCATCATTTTGGCTCTAGCCTTTCAAGGTCAGCGAAGACTCAGGACATAGGAGAACCTGTACCGCAACATCACGAAATATAGGTGAGCTCCAAATTTTCTGAAGAAGGAGATTATGAAGCCACAGAGGAAAGAGAGTGAAGTTCTATAGAGTGCCTGGGGAGAGTCACATGGAGAGAAAACTTTCTCTCAGGCTCTCACAGAGAGCAAACTGGTCAAGCATTGGCCGTGACTCATCCACATGGATGACACAGACAAAGGATCTACAGAGTAATGTACAGGGCTACAAGATAAACCCTGAGGGGACTTCACTGACCACAAAAGAAACATAAAGTACATGTGGTGGTATACAAGTCTTGCTCTATCTAGGTCTTAACCATCTAGCAGAAAAGTATAAAAATGAAGTATACATTGTGAGGCCATAATATTAAGCTGAGTTATAAATGGCTATGGTCGACAACTTCTTTAATAACTCACTATTGTTGTTGAATGCTGGACTGTGTTGGATTGTGTTGTTGAGTTCAAGCACCTAAGTTAGTTGAATGACAATGGAGTGCCCACCTTTGACAGGTGTAGACAAAGGAAGGGGTATAGAAAGAAAAACTCATGATGTGTGTGTATAGACAGTACAGTTGGGATAGATAATGCTGTGCTTCTACATAATCCTATGAGAGGCAAGATTTGCACTAATGGTGGTTGGATAGGATATTATGTCGGCTTCTAGTACTATAGACAACCACTAGGAAAATAACAAGGTAGAAAGTATTAATTATTGAATCTTCGATGTAATTCAGGTATAAAAGATAAGATAGGCAAACAGCTACACTCTCTTAATTTACTGATAAGAGACATATGGTATAATAATGTCTGTATATATAATATCATGTATGCACCTTCTATGATACCAAAACATTATGAAAACAGTTTGTAATGTATGAATTTATCAAAGCCATCTTGTCAAGGTATCTTAAAAATGTCTCATTGATATTTGTACTTCAATAAATAGAAAATTAAAAAATAGAAAAAACAAAAAAAGAACAAAACAACAACAACAAAAAATCCAAAATAGTATAGATATACAGCTACATTCTCTTAATTCAATGAATAGAAATATTTTTTCTAATAGTGTTTGTAGACAGGATATCATGTATGCCTGTTGTATAATATATAATCACTAAGACAAGAATATGAAATATATTAATTATTGAAACTGTCCTACTAATTGGTTTTTGAAACTGTCTCCTTTCTATTTGTTTCTCAATAAAATTAATAAAAAACAAAATAAATAAAAAATATCATTTATGGTGCTTCAGTGCAAATGAACACCTAGAATTTCTTAAGAAAACCATATTCTTATACGTTTCTCTGAAAACACTGTGAGTGTAAGTAAGCCTCTCATAAAGCATGAGTGAGGAAATAAATATTTTATATCTCAGAATTTTATATGCCATAGTTTTATGATTGGGTGAAGTTAAAATGGATGGTGTTGAATGAGAACTACTCATTTTATCACTAAGTATTTTTTTGTTGTAGTTTTATTTTGAAGAGTAAAAACAAGAGCAAGCAAAATGAAAGCAAAGATGAAACGGGGTAGCATATAACAATATATACTTTATAGATTTTCAAAACAAGAATAGCTCATTAACAATGATTGATGTATTTTCAGTTTTATAGTCAAATGTGTTGCTCAGATTATCAGATGTAGTTATGGAAGATGGGACATATGATTGAATGTTATCACATGCTTTTAAGAAAACAAATTTTTGTTCTTGTCTGTTATATTCTTTTATTACCTTTTAAAAATTTACTTTAAAAAGGTTATACTAAGAATATGACATTAGAAATGGTACACATTCATTTTTTAATTTAATTTTAATTTTATGCTTTGTATTTTAGGGAAGGATCTACAGGGTGTTCAGGGTCTCACTTCTAGATAGGACTCATAGTGATCTGCCTGCTTATAGCCTCCCAAGAGTTGGCACACAAGTGTGTGCCACCATACCCAGTCTCAGTTGACCTCTCAATGAGCCCCATGGGTGGGGCCGGCATGGCAGGCCCAGCGATCGAACCCCTGGTCCCTGCGCTGGTGTGCAGGCACTTTAATCTGCTGAGATATTTGGCTGGCCCATAAATGGTACACATTCAGAAGACCAAGATGACAGGTATTTCAAGCATGCTTTTAGTATTATACAAGTACTGGCTCATGGCAGGAGATAGGATACACTTCCCTATAACAGATGGATCCACAGATATCAAGGAATCAGTAATGGAAGTGAATGGAACCCTGGAACTCCTACTGGGGATCAATTTCAAATAGGGCATGGAATTCTTATCACTCTTAAGAAGGCATAAGAGACTAAAGAGTAATCTACTGGTACTGACCAGTGGAGGGTGGAGATAACTGTGTTGACTGAAATAAATTCAGACATTCAGGCAGAAATTAGATCTGGGAGAATAAAGAACACTTTAGTTGAAGATTCTAGATGAGAATGTTAGTAGTGCAAAGGAAAGGATGTAATACCTGAACTTTTAGGTTTTCAGATATGTCTGTGTGAACATTAGATAAGGAATGAATCCTTAGAGTGCAGTCAACACTGATGGTCAGTTTAAGCAATACCAACACAGAAGGAAATGTTGACATTTGCTAGAACCCATAGGATAAATTGGGGATTTTGTGACTAGAGTAGGCAAAGTAAGGCAGGAAAGGAATAGTGAAGTTATCCTTACTTTTAACACCATAACAAACAGACTTGGAAGGTTTATTAAAATATAGGATTTATGATTCTGTCATTGGATGAGCTTCCCCAGGGTTGTACTTCTGACAAATTCCCATGTGATGCTGGTGCTGCCTGTCAGAGACTCAAACTCTAAGATGTACCTTATGAATGATGCCAACTTGTGTGGAAGGCTGTGAAGAAAAAGCAAGCATGCCATGAGGTGAAGGACATTGTCAAATGCCAATTCACTGGTGCTATTTTGGAAAACACTAGCTATGACTGGCCTTTCTACTTCAAGGTCCTGGACCTTAACTTCCCACCCCTTGGGTGGCTGTGCCTGGAAATCTCTGAAGGGTACAGGTGGAAAGAGAGAGGAGGAAATTATCATACTTTGGAAAAACCTAACAAATACCTCTTTGGCCACATGACCAAAGTCAATAGCATTGGCGGTGTTGTTGGTGTTCTACATCTTCAATGCAGTATGAGGGCAATGACTTTTTATCTTTGTTGTCCTCTTTCTTCGAACACATAATTAAAGTCTTTCAAGTGATAATCCTCAAACAAATCCTAGTTGAGGGACATTCTTCAAAATACCTGATTGACATTTTGGAAAATGGTTAATATCATTAAAATAGTGAAAGCTGAGAATCTGTCACAGTCAAGAGGAACATAACAAAAAATAATGAGGTATCCTAGATCTGAATTAAGTATGGGCTTTAGTTGATACTAACATATTAACATAGGTTCATTAATTTAAAAACATGGCCACACTATATAAGATGTTAATAGTGGATGTAAGGTATATTGAAGTTTGTATTTTTTTTAGTAATTTTTGTTCCAAAAATTTGGGATTTTAAAACACACATACTCAAAGCTCAGAAATGAGGCAATAAAATGGCATGCTACCTATTTTGTTTTATATGTCTATGGCTCCCAAAGCCTCATGCCTACCCAGGTGGAGCTTTGGGGAGGTTACTAGAACATAGGGGCACGATATGAATCAATAGATTTAGTCTACTGATGAGTTTACAGCTAATTGTGATTTGGGAGGTGAAGCCTGGTTAGACGTCAACTAGGCCATCAGCAGCAGAGCCTGGAAGAGGTATTTTTTTCTCTCCTCCCTTGATCTGCTTCTTTCCTGCTATGCCATGAACTGTCCCCTGCTGCCATGCCCTTCTTCCATATCCCCCTACCTTGATTCTCTATTATTTATTGAGTACTTCTTTTGAACTCTAAACTATTGTCATTTTTTGTGAGGGGGAGTGGTATTGCGGATCGAACTCAGGACCTTGTGCTTGCCAGGCAGGTGCTTATGCTGCTGAGCTACCCTTTCCTGGACCGCATCCTATCTTGGAGCTAGACAACTATAAATAGAAACCTCTACAAACTGTAAGCCAAAATAAATGTTTCCTCTTCAAGTTGGAGGTGTTGGGTATTGGGTTATAGGAAAGTAACTAAGACAACACTTTACATCTCTACAGAGAAAAGTTGTTTATGTGGCAGTTTCATAACAAACATAGATGCTGAGTGCTGGCTGCATTCCCAGGGCACACTGAGGGGGTGATTGAGATTGGGCATGGTGGCACATGCTTGGAATCCCAGTGCTTGGGAGGCTGAAAGCAGGAGGATCACTATGACACTGATCTGTGTAGTGAAGACCGCGTACTAAATATATAAAAATAAAATAGATGCTGAACACATAAATTTTCAGTTTGAGGAAAGCAGTGAAATTATCTAAGTTTTTAAAATAAGTTTTGTGCTTTGCAGTTTATTGTGAAACCTAGAGGTTTCTGTGATCACTTTATAAGGGAACAGTTGTGTATCTCCTGAACCACTGAGTATTTCTTTATGATTCAATTTATGGACAAAAAGGATAATGTGACAGATGGTGCCTGCTTTGTGCTATTGCTGTTCTGTAGCATACCTCTACTAAACATGTAAAGCTTTTTAGCCCAGCGTGTATCAAGAGCAGTCCTGTTTCAAGGCATTTTTCCCTTATATTCTCTTTAAATTTATGCAAGCCAAATTTAGTTTGTAAGTAAAAATGAAAAAGATATTTGATGTGCTGCTTTATCTTTTTGGAAGTTTTGAAAAATATACTCCTTCAGTAAGAATACTTGTTAAGTACTTTTGTCATTACTGACAAAAAAAATTCAAATAGGACAAAAATTTAAGACTAATTTCAATTTTCCTCTGTCTAAATGAGAGCACTTCTACCAATTCTCCAACTTTCTTAAATTTCTCTTTATTGTTGCTTTTTAAAACTCCGGAATTCCTTGGAGGATGATTTTACTAACTATACCTAGTTTATTAGTTTTTTCCACTCATTGACATGCTTACCATGAAATATTTCAGCAACAAAGATTTCACTGGGTGCTTTCAGAGGATTCTAGGGAATAAACTTACTATTTTGAAAACTGATGTTGTTAAGGAAATGTTTAAAACTTAAAATAAACTAGTAGTTTAATGCCATATTAGGACAAAATAAGATCTTTTAATCCACCCTGTAGCTCATCTGTTACACAGACTCATTGAACCTTGACTACTAGACCCAGTTGTAAATCAGAGATAACCTGACCCAGCTCAGTTTGGCCACATCCGGCTGCACACCCTGTGCTTTCTAGCAACAAGAGTCCACGGACACTATTACTCACTTACTTCAAAGACTTTTTTGAGGAGAAATAACAGGCTACCCAATAAAAATTCACATTTTTAAGCTTTTGCATCTCCTGCTAGAAAAAATCTCTATATACCAAGCCCAGAGCTGGCTTTGGGCTGATGCTTTGGGAGTGGTTCCTCATAAGCCCATCAGCATAATAAAGGTAGCTGTCCTACAACTCCTTGGTGCAGAGTGCTTTTCCTTTTGGTTCAAAACTGGACAGCGTAACAATATATAATGAGTAAGAATTAAATATTTGCTCTTTTTCTACATAAACTGTACCTCAGGAGTTGATAAAGTTTTGCGTTAAAGGAGAATTTTAGCTAGAAAGGGAAATGAAATGTCAGCTGTAAAAAAAAAAAAAAAAAATCATAGTTTTGTAGCTCCTAAGGAAAGAAAAGAATAGATAATGGTTATCAACACAAATATAGATAAGAACTGAAATTACATACTTTCTGATAGAAACACCCAGTGTCATTATGAAACATTCCTACTAAAAGTCAAACCTCAGAGCAGGGAGGGTAGATTAAATGGTGGAATACTTGCTTAACATGAGCAGGACCATAGTTCTATTACTAAACATAAAACTTAGGGTCATATGAATAGGACATAAGTTACTTGTAATTGGCATAGATTATATTATGGGAAACATTGAGCCTGAGAGATAGCTCAGAAGAATAAGCATTTGCCTGGCAAGCACACTACTGGATATTTTTCAATATATAAATTGCAAGAAAAATAGAAGGAAATTTATGGATTAAAAGACATGTAAGCTTTTCCATAGTGCACAGGAAGGGATCCCTATGACGTTTTTCTTGATTCCCATTGTAACTTAAAGGGAAACTTCATTTTTATTCTGTTTTCTTTTACTTTTGTTTTATTGAAGTACAAATATCGATGAGACAGTTTTAAGATACCTTGACAGGATGGATTTCATAAATTAATACGTTGCAAACTGTTTTCATAATGTTTTGGTATCATAAAAGGTGTATACATGATATTATACTTACAGACATTATTATACTGTATGTCTCTTATCAGTAAATTAAGAGTGTAGCTCTTTGTGTATCTTATTTTTTTATACCTGAATTACATCAAAGATTCAATAACTAATACTTTCTACCTTGTTATTTTCCTAGTGGTTGTCCATAGTACTAAAACCTGACATAATATCCTATCCAACCACCATTAGTGCAAATCTTGCCCCTCATAGAATTATGTAGAAGCACAGCGTTATCAATCCCAACTGTACTGTCCATACACACACATCATGATTCTTCCATTCTATACCCCTTCCTTGCTCTACACCTGTCAATGTCCGGAGCCCTTGATGTCCTGCAAATGAAGGAACACACTTAGGTGGCACCAACCTGGATTTCTGGATGGAGCAGTATATCTATAAAAGGAAAAGTGATGGAATCAACATCATAAATCTAAAGCGGACTTAGAAGCTCCTCCTGGCAGCTCAAGCCATAGTGGCCATTGAAAACCCTGCTGATATCAGTGTCATATCCTCTAGGAACACCAGCCAGCAGGCTGTGCTTAAGTTTGCTGCTGCCACTGGAGCTACTCCTATCACTGGCTGCTTCACTCCCGGGACCCTCACTAACCAGATCCAGGCAGCCTTCTGAAAGCCACGTCTTCTGGTGGTTACTGACCCCAGGGCTGACCACCAGACCCTAACAGAGGCATCTTATATCAATCTGCCAACCATTGCTCTGTACAACACAGATTCTCTGTGCTATGTGGACATTGCCATCCTCTGCAACAACAAGGGAGCTCACTCTGTGGGTCTATGTTTTGGATGTTGGCCCGGGAAATGCTGCCCATGCGTGGCACCATCTCCGGTGAACAACTATGGAAAGTCATGCCCCCCTACTTCTACCGGGATCCTGAAGAGATTGAAAAAGAAGAGCAGGCTGCTGCTGAAAAGGCTGTGACCAAGGAGGAATTACAGGGTGAATGGACTGCACCTGTCGGGAGCCGTTTTAAGATGGCGACCGCTCCTCGCTCCCCCGCCCATCGTGTCTGCCAAGATGGCGCCTACACCCGGCTTCCGGGTTTTTGTAGCTGTGCCTTAACCCCTCCTATTTAGAGAAAAGCCCGCCGTTTTTATGATCCTGCCAATAGCATCTGTCTGTAAAATGAATATAGCTTGCTGTACCAGGAAATCCATTGTTGCTTGCACGTAGGACGTCCAGCTAGCGGACGCATGTAGAGGCTTGCACCCGATCCATAAAGGCTCACTAACCTGCATTTTGGTGTCTGAGTGTCTTCTTCCGCAGGACGGGAGCGGCGCCGGACAGAGTGGTGGCCCGTACGGGGAACCTTTCTTCGCTGAGCCAGGATCGTCTCGGACCTTGGTAAGTATTTGAAGGTCGGTAGGAACTGTCCTAGACCCTGGGTGGACGCACTTTCAGGGAGCATTAAATTCCTCCAGAACGGAGTGTGATATACTAAAGCTCTTGTTGTACTTTCACTTTTCTTTTCTCCTTTAAAATGGGTAATCAGTCCTCCGCTCCTAAGC
>PVKA01036934.1:7906-21498 GCA_004027165.1 Ctenomys sociabilis | reverse complement strand
CTTTTTGGAGTCTTCTTTTTCACCATCTTTTTTTTTCTCTTTTTCCTTTTTTGTCTTTTCTTCCTTTATATTTTCTTTCTTGCTCTTTTTATCTTCTTCTTTTCCACTTTCAGCTTTTCCTTTATCTTTTTCTTTCTTTATGTCTTTATCATACTTCATTTTCATTACTTTAAGTGCTCGGTGAAAAAACTGTTTCTTTGAAAGCCTGTTGCAGTAGTCAACCACAGACTCTCTGGTTGTAAATAAAGCTTCCTCTCCTTTCTTGGCTTTTGCCCACTTTGAATCCAAAAGGCAATCCACTGCTTTTGAAGCAATAAAATAATCAACCCGGTGACCCATCATATTTGTGGACTTTGTTGGACAGTTGAATCGAAGATATTTGGCTACAGCCCTCTCTTCTTTAGATGGTTCACCAACTTCCTGGATCCGCTTCTTGTGTCGCCTGCATTCCGCCATGTTGGCCGCTCCGCCGCAATATTTCATTTAATCAAAAAGAAAAAAAAATTGTTTTAATTTTTATGAAAAAATCCAGCTCTGAGGAAATTAACATTATTCTGTAATTTAAGACAAAATGAAATTTTATTGCATATCTTTCCCTAAGATGAGTTGAAAGATACTCTTTAGAATATTAAAAAGACAACAAACCAGAGATACCATTTTTTAAAACTTGAGATACCATTTTTTAACATATCAAATTGGAAAAAATTAAATAAGTAAAACCATAAAAACATTTTAATATGGATGAAGATTGAGTGAATCAATGAGACCTCCTATAAAGCTAATAAGATGTACACTATACTAAAATAATATACATCTTTTATTTTGTATGACAATATTTATTTAGTTTTATATTTGCTTACAACTTCTTATAAAAACCTTCATTACAATTATTTTATACAATAGTTTAAATGTACTTATATTTTTCATTTTATTTTCTCACTTTGGATCATCTATTTGGCATAATTTTCTTTGTTGAAGATCAAATTTTTCCAGCTGTTTTAGCAGAGTTTTGTCCGTCAGTTATTTTTGTGCAAATTCTAAACTGAATTCTGAAGATACTGTTCTACCATCTTTTGAGGACATTACTGCTGTTGAGAAACCTACTAAGCAGTGGTTGTATTCATAGAGGATTTTTTTTACATCCTTTCATTGCTTTTAAAATCATGTTTGGTATCATACCATTCTTGAATTTGGTCTAGTCATGGATTTCTAGATATGTTCCAGATACAATCTGCTTCATTTCCTGTTTTTCCAAGCAAATGTAGGAAACTTGGTCATCTCTTTATATTATCTCTCTTCCATTCTTTCTTCCCAATGACTAGTCCTCCAGTTCTTTCCTCTGTATCTCCTAACTTGCTCATACTTTCTAGCGCCTGTTATTCCTTGCTGTCATTGATAATGTCTTTCAATCTAGCTTCGTTGGTCTCTTTAAGCAGTGCTTTACAGAATCAGTTCTATATGGATCAACATGTCCAAGTTTTTTTCTTATTTCAATAAATGTATTTTTCAACCTTAGGAATTCTATGTTTCTTTTCAGATCTGCCTGTGGTTTTACCCATTATTTCTTATGTTGGTGATGGAAAGCTAAATTCAATGTTTCTTTTTTCCAGAAATTATTTCTCATGCCTTCTAGCTTCATTTGTGGATGATTTCTGGTCATAATAATATTGCTTAATTACAATCTATGGGAAACTTAAGACCTAAATTAGAGATGTTTTCTGCTAGGAGCTATAAAGCACTACAAACAAAGCAACTAACCATCTTATGTTCACATCTGTCTTCCTGCTTCTGGTTGGAGGCAAACTGTATATGATATCATCGCTATTAGTGTTTACCATCCAAAAAACCACACTCCATTTGTGTGCTTAATTATTGTTCATGATTCTCAACTTAAATATATTCATTTTTGTAGAGGAAAAAAGACAGAGTATACATGGGTCTTGAAGCTTTTTCCTACTTTTTTGAATCTACTCAACAGATTTTACTTCTGAAACAGTGGCTTTGCAGAATTTAGTGCAACATGCTATTGTAAGCAAGTTTTATTTAACATATTAAAATATATCTATGATACAATAACCTGAGTAAGAAGATAATTTGTTATTCTGCACTGACATACACCTCCTGAGAAAGGTATTCTAGTCCTTGGTCAGAACAAAACATACAAAATATTGAAACTGAGTATATATTACAAAGTATGCAGGGGATGAAGTAACTCCATAAATTGTTGTCCTGACAAGGTGGGAATTTCCTCTAATGCTCTGTTACTAAGATTTTGTAATCAATATTGACTGCTCAAATGTTAAATGCCCTGATCAATGTGTGATACAGATCAATAGGACTAAAATCTCTGGTATCTCACTTTTTAAAAATAATGATGAGTTACATGCAACTCTCATCTAAATGCATAGGTTTGTTTTTGAAAACTTGGGCCACCTATAATAGAAGCAGGGCTAATGAAGCCAGCTGGTGATTTCATGTTAGAAACATACCTAATACTCATTATGGCAGCAGATGTAGCTGCTACTGTCTTACATATAGGTGGATTGTTAACAACCTTATTATTCACAGTTGTTGAACAATGTTTGCTGGATGATCAGGAAATTTCTTTGTGCCTCACTCTAATCACTGAAGTAATGAAAGGAGATCCCTGCAGCAAGGACTGCAACTGCAAATGCTGCAATCATACCTATGTTTTGCTGAATTTTCAATGCTACTGTACTTTTCACTGGCTGCTCTGGCTGTTCGTCTTCAGAGTTGTCCAATGCAGACTCACTATTCATAGAGGAACTCATGCAAGCTGTGTTAATCTCTTCTGAAATTTCCAAACGTTCTACTTGAATCATCTGAACTAACATCTCTCTAAAATGGTCTCTGATTACTTCAACTGATTCATCACTAAATTTATAATCACAGAGCATTACAGTGGATCCAGGAATGGGGACAAAAACTCGGTGAGGGAGGATGTGGAACTCTTTTTCAGAATCTTTTTTCTGGAACTTCATTCAAAAGTAGATCCTCAAATAGTATTTCACAGCGATCAGCGACTGTGTTCAATATTTCTCTCTTCACTGCCTGCACAGTATCTTTAACTCTGGGTTTATTACTATGAATGTAAGCTCTGCATGTCACATCACCCTTCAGGTTTACTGAACCTCTGCAGATCTGGACTGTGGCTGTGGATCTGTGGTCTGAATTCAGGGGCAACTGTGTTAGCACTCGGACATCAAAAGAATGACTGGGTGCTATAGCACTTCCTCTAGATTTTTTCTGTCCTTCTAATAGGTCACAATCTTCATCTTTAATTTGTCCATTAATAAAATAAACACTGTTTTCAATTTGTTTGGCCCAGCACATAAGACCATTTTTTATATTTTTCTCAAGAGTATAGCTGACAGAAGTAGTAGAAAGAGGGATGTGAATATCAATGCGAACAGTATACTCCAGAGAAATCCATGAGGTAGATAGTCTATTCTGATACTTCCATTCTGCAGGTCTGGCTGAACTCTTTGGATCACAGACATCATAAGTTCGACAAGATATTTTTTTTTTTGTAGAAGAGCAAATGTGAAGTATCACTCGTTCAGAAACTTCCTCCTCTGTGAAATTCCAGAGTCTTTTTGTGTTCATAGACTTTTCCACAGCATATATTAATCTGTGCAAGGCATTTTGAAAGTCATTCGCCAATTCTAAAGTTGTGACAATGAATATTCCAAGAACCAAAAGTCCCCCTGGTAGCATTCTGGATACCTGGTGGGCATGTTCCATTGCCCATTCTTCATCTAAAAAGTCCGACTTAGTTTTAGGATGTTTGATGTTCTCATATTGTTCCTCTTTGGGTGGTGTTCTAGTGGCAAGAATCACATGATCTTTCTGTGATGAACACTGTCCTATTAGAAGACCAGAGACAACAGGTTTTCCTTGGAGATTGATGTTTGAAAGATACTGGCTAACAGAGTCATCTACAATGTATGTTTGGCCCATTGTTGGGAGCTAACTCAGTCTCCTGTTCTATAGAATGTGCACAAGGAAAGAAAAAAAACAAAAACAAAAACAAAGAATGTGCACAAGGGGCAAATAATTCTATTCAGCTGTCAAAAAACCCAGTATGCTCAGCGTCTGGATGGATACACAATTTTTTTTTTTTTGTGGAACTGGGGATTGAACTCAGGCCCTTGCACTTGCCAGGGAAGCATTTAGTCCACTGAGCCATCTCCCCAGCCCTTAAATAATATATATCAAGAACCTTGAAAATGATCACATTTGTTGAATTAGAAACTATCATCTACTGTTTATTATATATAATATGTACATATAAAACTAGAAACAATTTAATGGTTGACATGATAATTAAATGATACATCTGTACAAAATATTTTTTAAAATTTTTTTTGAGAAATGAACATTTTAATAAAATTGAGACATTTAATCAACAAACATGATACATCGGTCCTTTTAATTAATCTTTAATTTCCCTTAGCAATGTTTTATAGTTACAGTGTAGAGGTCAGGCCTCTCTCTCACTAAATATTTGATTTTTTATTAATTTTATTGAGAAAAGAAATTGCAATGAGACAGCTTTAAAACAGGTTGGTAGGAGAGTTACAGTTTGTAGTAGTCATTCATACTACAAGATGCAGACATGATATACTGTCCAAACACTTATCACAGATACAAAATGGTCCTTCATTTATATCACCTTTTTTGTTTAGTTTTGTCAGAGATGGGTATTCCATTGCCATCCAAATATTGTAGGTTCATGGATTCAGCAAAATTTTAACACACAGAAAATATGTGCATGGATGTTGTGGCGCACTCCTGTGATCCATGCATTCAGGAGGCTGCTGCAGGAAGATTGCTGCAAGTTCAAGGCTAGCCTGGGCTACAAAGTGAGTTCAAGGCCAGTCTGAACTGCATAGTGAAACCCTGTCACAGAAAGATAGATAGATAAAGACATATCCTCCAATATCCTTTATATTTTTCCCTTTCATATAATTAAAATGATTTCTAGATTACTCAAATATCTAATATACAATGTAAATGCTATACAAATAGTTGTTAGATTGTATTTCTTAGGGAATAATATCAGGAAATAAACTCTGCATGTCCAGTACAGATGCAAATTTATAAAACCTAATTTTGATCTGGCCAGTTAAATCTGTGGATGTGGCCACTACAGATATAGTTACACAAATAATGTACTAATTATGTAGACTAAGCATAACAAAAGACTTTAAATCTGATCCTTATCACCAGACACACAGACACAGACAGACAGACAGACAGACAGACACACACACACACACACACACACACACACACATACACACACACACACCACACACACACACACACACCTGGAAAAAAATAAAAATTTTCACAATGGTTACCTCAAGCTGGAAGGCTACAACGTTTTAGTAGAAAAAGAGTAAGTTACTTATAAGCCCTCTCCTAGGTATGATCTGGGATCAAAAGCTATTACAGGCTCTAGCAATGCTGTATTTATTACAAAAAAGAGCCACTCACTACTTGTCTTACATTGCTATAATTTTCTCTTCATTGACTTAACTTTGATGAAAATTTGCAAGTCTTCTTCATCTCTGTTTTAGGGTAGGGTTGGGGGTTTGGGAGTTTGGAGATGGAACTCAGGACCTCTCATATTCTAGGCAAACCCTCTAGCAGTGAGCTGTATCTCCAGACAGATTTTTTTTTCCTTTTGGAGAAGGGTTCTCACTGTGTTGTCCAGTCTCATTTGAACTTTCTGGGGTCAGCCTCCAGAATAGCTGGAAACACCAGTGTGCACTACTGCACCTGCTTCAATTTAGCAAGTCTTCTTGAATTTGATTTTGTAGTTTATTTATCCTAGGGCCTCAAAGGAACATGGCTACTGAAATCAGGGAGGGATATTCTACATTAATACTAAATATTAAATACTGTGCTAACTTTAAAATATGTTTAAAATATGAGAGGCATATTAAAGATTGCATTGGTATGCATTTATGTCAAGTAGTTCTTTGTAATGAAATTGTGTACATTGATCTATGTGTATACATAATGGCTATATCTTCTTGGTAAATGAACAATTTACCAAGATTAAAGGAATAACTTTAGTAATAATATGTAGTGACCATCTTTGTTTCTTTTGAACAGATAAGTCAGCCAGATAAAATTATCAATAAAGAAACATCAGCATTGGACCACACCATAGAACAAATCCATTTATCAGGTATCTTCAGTAGCTCATAGAGCTTTTTCCAAAACAGAACATGTTTTAGGCCATGAAGCATATCTCATCAAACATAAAAGAATGAAATATTATTTTGGGTCCTATCTGATCATTACACAATAAAACTAGAAATCAGCAGCAAAAGAAACCATAGAAACTACACAAACATATGTATCATTCTTCAATGATCAGTGGATTATTTAACAAATCAATGAAGAAATTAAAAAGTTCCTAGAATCAAACTACATGGTAATATAACATATCAGAATCTGTAGAACAAAATGAAATCAGTTGTAAGAGGAATGTTTATATCTGTGAATGCCAGTATTAGTAAAACACACTGATCACAAACAAAGAACCTAATAATGCGCCATAATGTCCTAGAAAAACAGGAGCAATTCAAACCCAAACTAGAGGGAAAGAAAGCAGAAGGAAAGAAATTGTAAAGATCAGAATGGACATCAATGAAATTAAGACCAAAATAATACAAAGGTTCAATGAATAAGAGTTAGTCCTTTGAAGAGATAAATAAGATTGATCAGCAGGCCTGGAATCCCAGCACTCAGGAGGCTGAGGCAGGAGGATTGTTGCAAGTTTGAGGCCAGGCTGGGCTACAAACTGTATTCAAAGCCAGCCTGAACTGCATACTGAAACCCTGAAAGAAAAAAATTGATCAACCCAAACATACCAAAAGAAAGAAAGACGCACATCAATGGAATTAGAAATGGAAAGGGCAAAATTAATTAAAAGTGACATCACTGAAATGTATATATTGTAAGAAACTGTTTTGAAAAAGTATAATCTAATAAATTAGACAATATAGAAGAAATGGATAAATTCCTAGAGACATATGACTTACCAAAATTGAATCAAGAAAGTATAAAAATCCCTAAATAGACCAATAATTAATAATTAAGGCAATGAAATTGATGCAACAACCTTTCATGATAAAACCTGGGAGAAATATGTATAGGAAGACCTTACTTCAAACTGATAAAAGCCATTTATGATAAACATATAGCCAACATAGCTGAATGGAAAAACAAAAAGATTTACTGACATTCACTTTTCAATAGACAGAGTCTGTCAAAAAAAATGTATACTTCTGGAAAAGAAAATAGTGTTTGATGGTGTAACTCTCACATGGGGGACCCTAGAAGAGGTCATATATTGCAAAAAATCCACTACACTAATGGCCTTTGGAGAAAAAAAATTGAAAAGAGATATGGCAATCTCAATGACCAAGATTACCTAGGTAGCAGTTCGCCATACTAATAAATGTTTGGAAGATAATGGTCATCATTTTGAGTACCTCCTGTAATTGTAGAGGCCAAAGGTAACTTGTATTAATCTCATGATATCACAATAAATTTTGTATTAAAACATTTACACGTTTCTCTTGAAGTATATATTTTTTTGGCATACTCCGTAGTACGTGAAACTTTATTCAGATTAGGCAAGAGAAAGAAATAAAAGGTATGGAAAAAGTGAAATTAGCTTTATTAGCAGATCACATAATCCTTTAAATATAAGACCAAAAATGTTCCACCAGAAGACTCTCAGAGCTAGTAAACAAGTTCAGTAAAGTAGCAAGATACAGAGTCAATACATAAAAATCAATTGTATTCCTATATGCCAATAATGAATTCACAGTGAAAGAAATTAGGGAAATAACCTTTCACAACAGCTTCTAAACAAATACCAAGGAACCAACCTATGGAGGTGAAAGATCTCTATAATGAAAATTATAGTACTTTGAAGAGGACAAAAGAAAATGGAAAGACATCTGTTATCATTGTGCAGGTAGAATCAATATCCAGAAAATTGGCATATTATCAAAGAGATTTACAGATACAATTTCTACCAAAATATCAACAACATTCTTTACAGAACTACAAAAAATAATCTTAAAATTCATATGGAGCCCAAAGAGGCCCAGAATAGCCAAGAAATCCTGAGGATAAAGAACAAAGCAGGAGGTATAACAATCCCAGATTTCAAGTTAAAGTACAAAACTATTGTAACAAAAACAGCACAGTACTAGTACAAAAATAAACAAGCAGACCAATGAAATAGGATAGAAGACATGGGAAAAAAATCCAATATACTTTTAGAGATCTGATCTTTGACAAAGGTGTCAAAAACATATGCTGGAGAAATGATAGCCTCTTTAACAAATGATGCTGAGAAAACTGGTTATCCATGTGCAAAACAATAAATCTAGACCGACGCCATTCATCCTCCATTATAATCCAACCAAAATAAATCAAAAGCCTAGGTGTCAAAATAGATGTAAAAACACACACAAAAAAAAACCCCTGATGTTGCTGGAAAATAATATAAAGGAAACACTTGATGCCATCTAGATAGGTAAGCATTTCCTAAACAGAACCCTAACAGTACAAGAAATAATACCAGGAACCAACAGATTGTATTATATTAAAAAGTATTTGCAAGGCAAAGGAAACAGAGTAAAGAGACAACATACAGAATGTGAAGAAAGGTTTGTTAACTACTCTTCTGATAGAGGACTAGCACCCAGAAAATACAAAGAACTCCAAAATTAAACCCTCCTCAAAATGAATGGCCAAATGAAAAACTGGGCAAAATGTAGGCAGGTGTGGTGGTGAACACCTGTAATCCCGGCACTCTGGAGGCTGAGGCAGAAATATCACTATGAGTTCTAGGCCAACCTGGGCTCTATATATTGAGTTCAGAGCCAGTCTGAAATACATATGAGTTCCTGTTTTAAAAAAAGGGCAAATGAAATGAACACATACTTCTTCAAAAGAAGAAATTTGAATGGACAAGTACTTTATATGAAAAAATGTTCAGCATCATTAGGCATTAGCGAAATGCAATTTAAAACAACTTTGAGACCCCATCTTATTATAGTCAAAAGGGCTATCAAGAAAACAAAAGACAAAAAAAAAGTTGGCAAGATATGAGGAAAGAAGAAACCTATATTGTCAGTGAGAATGTACAGTAATATAACCACTATAGAAATCAGCATGAAATCTTCAAAAAATAAAACTCAGAAAATAATTTGAACTAGCTTTTCCTCTTTTGGATATATTTCCAAAAGAATTAAAGTCTTCATTTCATACATATTCATGTTTATAGCAGTATAATTTATAATAGCTAACCTATTTAAGTATTGTAGATGCCCATCAACAGACAAATGGATAAATTTAAAAATATCTATCTATCTATCTATCTATCTATCTATCTATCTATCTATCTATCTATCTATCTATCTATCTATCTATGTTACACATATATACAAATTATACTCAGGTACCAAAAACAAATTCCAGGGGCCAGGGAGATGGCTCAGTAGAATAAGTGCTTGCCTGGCAAGTGCAAGACCTGAGTTCAATTCCTGGTTCCACCAACAAAATAATAAACAAAAAAATTAGTTCCTATAATTTGTGGTACCATAATATTAAGTGAAGTAAGTCATATCTTGATAGTTAAATATCACAGGATTTCTCTTATATGAGAAACCTAAAATATGAACAAAGAGCAAAGAAGAGGTGGTAAGATACAGCGATGCAGATGTTGGAGATGAGGATGGGCATTAGGGAAAATGGGCAAGGAGGTGAGTGGATAAGGAAATAAAAATGATCAAGATATTATCCATGTAAATAAATTTCCCAAAGCACATGTAAATATTATGCATCACAAGCATATATCAATAAAAATTAGAAAAATATGTAAGCAATTATGTTGTTTTACATGGATTATTTTACTTAATATCTTCAGTAGTAAGGAAAAAAGGCAGAAAAATTACAGGGGGCTGGGGATTATAGCTCAGTGATAGAGGACTTGCCTAGTGTGCACAGACCCTTAGTTGTTTTCCCTGTACAATAAAGACAGACACATGCCCAAGGTCATATAATGAAGATAAGCCAGGATTCAAATTTAAGTAAGCCTGATTTCAGAGAATACACTCTATACTACATTCTACTGCCTTTAGTTAAATGGTAGACTAATTTGTTCCTATGCTTTTCTGTATTTCCCCCTAATAATGCATATTACTCAAGGGAAAGTTGTACATTTAGTCAGAGACAAACAGGGACATTAGAATAGACTATTGTCAAGTGTTTACCTGTCTCTATTGTACTAGGGAAAGAACTTAGGGTCTTGTGCATCTAGTCAAGTCCTCTTCAACTGAGCCCTTAGCTCCCCATAGTATGTAAGAATCAGGATCCTCATCATGGTCTATAGGGCATGATCTATTTGCCTTTTACAATTGCAACTTCTCTATCCATTTTCATTCATTAATGTAGGAACAGTGTCACAAGTAGCTCTACCTGGTAGCTGGTTTTGCTTACATACATAAAGTTTAGGCTAGAAAATGCTTACCTGCAGAACTTATTCTTCTCCCCAGTTCCAGGAAAGAAAGACCTAAAATACAGCCAAAATCTCATAAAAGTAACTTTTTAAAGGAGAGTGGACCAAGTCACCTTGAGTTCTTGGAGCTGATCTGGTTCATAAAGCTGGGTAGACACTGCCTGTGCAAGGAAGGTGTCTAACTCATGGCGATGGAGGATTCGGGCACCAGGCCACTGAACCATGTACCTAGAAAGTAAAAGTATTACTATGTTACAAAGCCTCATGTATTCATGTCACAAAAACTTATTACAATCTATCACTGGACAGATCCAAGGTTAGGTTTTGGTAATTTCAACAGAATCAAGAAAAGAAGCCAGGCATGGTAATGCACCCCTGTAATCCCAGTGCTTGGGATTCTGGAGCAGGAAGATCATTGTGATTTCGAGACCAGCCTGGGCTACAATGTGATCTAAAAGCCACCCTGAGCTGCATAGCAAGACTTGGTCTCAAAAAGACAAAAATTTCTACCTTTGATTACCTGTACCCTGAGTGGTAGGGGAGACATGTCTATGCATCAGAAATGATAGGACAATGCATTAAGTACTAAGATGGAAGAATGCACAGGTTGCTAGGAGCACACAGAAGACTCTCACAACTGTTAAGAATGAGAGAAGGCATTACAAAAAAGTGATTAAGAGCTGAGTTACAAGAGATCTGAAAATTTAGTGAGACACTGCGTAGTGAAAGGATGCTTTATGTGTAGAGGCATGGAGGGGTGATATGGCAAGTATGACATACCTGTTTCAGTCTCACTGTAACTAAACATGTTTGAAGTGGTAACAGGCAAGATCAGAAAGTAGGTCAGATCATAGAGGGTCTCCAAACAAAATTATTGAGTTTGGAAATTAAGTCTGAAACTGTAGGAAGACATCTTAAGGATTGTTAGCAGGACAGGTATATTGATGGACTCAGGGGATAAAAGCCAACATACATGGATACCATTTGGGAGGTGACTGAATCCGTAATCAAAGACAGACTGAACAAAGGCATTCAATAAGGACATGGGATAGGCCAGGAGTCAAAGACAAGAGTTTTTACATCCATAGAACTTGGTCATATAATTGTTGCTCATGATAGTGAAAAAGAAACCCAGGGCCTCATGCAAGCTAATCTAGGGTTCTACCACTGATATATATCCTTGGCCCTGCATAATTTTGCATGTAAAGGTAGTGAAGGGAAGAATTGAAGACTTAGAATTTTGGTTTGGTTGAACAGGAGACTATTTTCTAAGATTAAAATATAGTAATTAAATAAATAACTACTTAGTAATAGATATTTGAATGGATTTTCCATGAACTGAATATGCCTTATTGTTCTAGAAAATGAGATTATAGAAATAGAAAGGAAGAAAAAGACAGAAGAAAAATACCACCATGTCAATA
The DNA here is from genome assembly GCA_004027165.1 of Ctenomys sociabilis. Taxonomy (NCBI): domain Eukaryota; kingdom Metazoa; phylum Chordata; class Mammalia; order Rodentia; family Ctenomyidae; genus Ctenomys; species Ctenomys sociabilis. Next base: position 9,495 of record PVKA01036934.1, on the reverse strand, counting down.
AAGTTCTGTGTTTAGCTCCTTGAATGCCTACAAGACAATGAACATACATAATTACTGGTATTGTGTAATATATGAAACAGCATTAAAGTGAAGGGTAGTCTTTTTTCTCTCTTAGAATTGTTTATTTCACCTCCTCCCACTTGTAAATAAGTTTTCCCTTGAGTACTAACGATTTTAATAGCTCCAACACTGCACATTTAGCTCTTCAAGTCAGTGCTGACTTCTGTTTATTTTTTTATATTTGTACATTTTAGATATACATAATAGAGCTGGGGATAAAGCTCAGCAGCATAAGCAATTGCCTGACAAGTGCAAGGTCCTGGGTTTGATCCCCAGTACCATAAATAAATAAATGTAGATATACATAATAACATTAATCATGGGTATTTCATCCTGTATATGACATACCTTGCTGTTTCTTTTTATCTCATTCCCTTCACCTTGTTCTGAGCCCTATTTCCCTTTGTTTCTATTTTTTTCCTTATATTCTTCCCCCCCAATCCTTTTCTTCCTTTCCTCGTACTCCCTCCCTGGTTCTCCTCACTTGAAAATTTTCTATGCATTTCCAAATATCTAGTATACACACTTTATTTACACTTCTCATTTCTCACACCAGAGAAATCATGAAATATTTAATTATGTGTGTCCAGTTGATTTCACTTAAAAAGTAAGGTATAAAGGTGCATCAATTTATCTAGAAATATCTTAAGGTGTTATATTGCTCTATATTTCCTATATTTACAATACTCATAACTGAGCCAGCCAAATAGCTCAGTGGATTAAAGCACCTGCAAGCAGGCGCAGGGGCCAGGGTTTCAATCCCAGGGCCTGTGGTTGTGCTGAGAAGGCAACTGAGACTGGGCATGGTGGCGCTCGCCTGTAATCCCCACACTTGGGAGGCTGTAAACAGGAGAATCACTATGTGTCTGATCTAGTAATGAGACCCTGAATGTCCTATAGACCCTGCCCTAAAATACAAAATAAATAAATAAATAAATAAAATACCCATATCATTTTTATCCATTCAGTGGTTGATGGGCATTTAGGCTTTTTCCAACATCAAGCTATTATAAAGTATGGTGCTATAAATATGGAAATATTACTATGGTATGATGCTTTTAATACTTTACAATGATACAAAGAAGGGGAATAGCTGGGTCACATGGAACCTCTAGTGCTATTTTTGTTCAGAATCTCCACACTGATTTCCACTGTGATCACACCAGCTTACAGAACCACTGACAGTGGAGGAAAGGTTTTTCTACCCAGAGCCTCTCCAGCATCTCCAGCATTTGCTATTGATTGATTTTTTGGTAATAGCCATTCTTTCTGGAGATAAAATCTTTTTTTTTTTTTTTTTGGTATTTAGTGATCCTGCTATTTTCAGCCTCCCCAGCACTGGGATTACAAGTGTGCACCACCATGTCAGGTCTTGGTGACCTTCTCAGTGAAACCAGGCGGTGAGGCTGGCACAGCCTGTGGAAAATCCCAGTTTTTTTTTTTTTTTTTTTTCATGGAAGAAAGATGGCCTCTTTAATAATTGGTGCTGACCTATAATATTTAAATGACAATGGAATACCCATATCTGA
>PVKA01036933.1:0-21398 GCA_004027165.1 Ctenomys sociabilis | reverse complement strand
AAAAAAAAAAAAAAAAAAAAAAAAAAAAAAAAAAAAAAAAAAAAAAAAAAAAAAAAAAGACACAACCAAAAAAGGAGAAATACAGGCCAATCTCCTTCATGAACACAGATGCAAAAATTTTCAATAAAATCCGAACAAATATAATACAGCAAATCATCAAGAAGATCATACACCATGAGCACGTGGGATTCATCCTCGGATTTCAAGGATTATTCTATATTTGAAAATCTATAAAAATAATGCACTATATTAATAGACTAAAATCTAAAAACCACATGATCATCTCAACTGAGAAAGCTTTTGACAAAGTCCAACACTCATTCATGTTCAAAGTCCTACAGACAATTGGAATAGATGGACTATCTTAACTTGATAAAAGCCATCTATGACAATCCAAATGCTAATATAATCTTAAATGGGGAAAACCTGAAATCTTTTACTCTTAAGTCAGGTACAAGACAAGGATGTCCTCTATCCCCCTTCCTATTCAATATAGTTTTGGAATAATTACCAACAGCCATTAGAAAAGAGGGAGAAATACAAGAAATAAGAATAGGTAAAGAAGTTAAATTATCAATATTTGCAGATGACATGATACTTTATTTGGAAGGCCCCAAAAATTCCAGCAAGAAACTATTAGAAATGATATGAAAATTCAGTAGCATAGCAGGATACAAAGTCAATGCTGAAAAGTCAATAGCACTCCTCTACACAGGATAACAAGCACACTGAAAGGGATACAATAGAAGCAATACCTTTTGCAATAGCACCTCAGTAAATGAAATACCTTGAAATTCATTTAACGAAGGAAGTTAGAGATCTTTTCCCAGAAAATTACAACACCCTAAGAAAAGAAATTATAGAGTATTTCAGACAATAGAAAGATATTCCTGGCTCCTGGATAGGAAGAACCAACATTGAGAAGATGGCCATACTCTCAAAATTGCTGTACAGATTTAATGCAATCCCTATCAAACTGCCACCAACATACCTCCCAGGCCTAGAGAAATGGTCCCTAAAATTTATTTCGAACAAGAAAAGACCTAGAATAGCAAAGGCAATCTTGGCCAATAAAGACAAGGCAGAGGAATTACAATTCCTTACTTGAAATTATACTACAGAGCCACTGTGATAAAATCAACATGGGACTGGCAACAAAATAGACTTGAAGATCAATAGAATGGATTACAAGACATAGAGGCATCCACGAACACACTCAGCCATCTGATCTTTGATGAAGGGGCCAAACAAACCTACTGGAAGAAAGATAGCCTCTTTAACAAATGGTGCTGGAAAACATGGCTTTCTACATGCTGAAAACTAAATCTTGACCCAGCTCTATCACCATGCACTGAGCTAAAGTCAAAATGGATTAAAGATCTAAACATTAAATCAGAAACACTCAATCTCCTGGAAGAGAAAGTAGGAAGAACTCTTGAAGACATAGGGACAGGTTGGGAATGTAGACTTGTGCAACCACTGTGGAGATCAGTTTGGGGACTCCTCAAATATTAGGACTGGAAATCCCATTCAGTCCAGCTATCACCCTACTGGGAATTTTCCCAGAGCAACCGAAAACATTATATCAAGGTGATACATGTGTACTTATGTTTTAGCGGCACAATTTGTGATAGGAAAATCTTAGAAACAACCAATATATTTGTCACATGAGGAATGGTTGAAAAAGATATGGTAGTTTTGTATAATGGAGTATTACTCAGCTCTAAAAAATGACAAACTTGAAGCATTTATATTGAAGTGGATGCCACTTGAACATATACTCGTAAGTGAAATAAACCAGACACACATGTGCAATATCGAATAGTCTCCTTAGTTTAAGAAGCTAAAAGAAGGCATACAAATAGAAATGTACAACAACAGCTAAAAACAATTGAGTCAGATAGTTAGGGCAAACTGAATGGCATATGCTACAGGGTACTAAATAGCTTTTCTTCTGGATGGTTAACAACCTATGTTCACAGATCAAAATTGGAGAAATAGAAGAGCCACAAGGCCAGCCAACATTATGGCCCTAGCCTTTCAAGGTCAGTGAAGATTCAGGGCATAGGAGAACCTGTACTGTAACATCATGAAACTTAGTTGTGCCTCAAATTTTCTGATCAGGGAGATTATGGAGCCACAGGAAAGAGACTGATGATGTGTAGTGTGCCTGGGGAGAGTCACGTGGAGAGAAAACTTTCTTGCAGGCTCTCATAGAGAGTAAATGGGTCAGGCATTGGCCCTGACTTATCAGCATGGATGACACAGACAAAGGATCTACAGAGTAAGTTACAGAATTTCAAGATAAACCCTGAGGAGACTTTACTGACCTCATAAGAAATAAAAGCTACATCTTTTGGAATATAGGTCTTGATCTATCTCCTTCTTAACCATCCAGCAGAAAAGTATAAAAATGAGGTATATAATGTGGGGCCATAATAAAAATTTGAGCTGTAAATGGCAACAGTTAACAACTTCTTCAGATAAATCACTATTATTGTGGAATGCTGGACTGTGTTGGATTGTGTCATCCTGTTCAGGCACCTAAATTGGTTTAGTGACAATGGAGTGCTCATCTTTGACAGGTTCAGACAAGAAAAAGGGAGTATACAAAGTAAGAGTCATTATGTGTGTGTATAAACAGTACAGTTAGGATAAACATGCCGGGCTTCTGCATAATTCTATGAGAAGCAAGATTTGCACTAATAGTGGTTGACAAGATATTATGTTGGCTTCTAGTACTATGGACAAACACTAGGGAGGTAACAAGGTAGAAAGTATTAATTATTGAATCTGTGATATAATTCAACTATGAATAATAAGATAAGTGTATAGCTGCTCTCTCTTCATTCACTGATTAGAGACATCTGCTATAATAATGTCTGTAAGTACAATATCATGTATGTATGTTGTACACCAAAACATTATGAAAGCATTTTGCAATGTATTAATTTATAGAAGCTGTCCTGTTAATTTGTCTTGAAACTGTCTCATTGCTATTTGTTCTTCAATAAAGATATTAATAATAATAAAAATATTTCTTTTCTCCTGGAATCCGATATTGTTGAATTTTGTAACCTCCACTTTATTTTCATTAACAAACTTATTGTAGCCTTAGGGAATAGACATGTATACTGGCCATAGTAACATCTGAGACAACACATGCATAAAAATATTATTCCTATTATGTTATCACTGGATGATTGTGTGCCTTTGGGTATGTGTATGTACATGTGTGTGTGTGTGTTTAAGAAGGTGACAGAGAGAGCATAATTTGCTTTGACATGCTACTTGGTAAATGTATTTATAAAAGGGAATATTAGAATGAGTCACTGCTCTCTGAAAACATAGAATTTGTTCCCTGGGGTCTCTTTCACTATTGGGTAAGTTTCCTCCTTGCACGTTAATTATTTCAGACCTCTGATGACTCATGCCTGTAAATGTCAGCACTGAATCTAAGACAAGCTTTCAAACATTGGAAAAACACTCTGTGAATTAAAAAGGGGAACTTTTCAAAAAGTGCTGCAACTTACATATTTTTGACTGTTGCTGTTTAAAATATCTCTCTTCCAACCTAGCTGGAGGATATTATTTGCATGTCCATATGAGTCACTGAAGCTCAAAACATATCCATTTTTTCTCTACAATCACAGCCAATTTGAACAATTTGTATTTTTCATGCATGACAACAAATGTTTGCCTTTACCCCTTGACTCTACTTGACCAGTACCGTGAATGTAAAGATTAGTTCTCTCGAACATAAAACTCACAGGTGCTGGTAATAATATCACTAAGTTTAGGTATATTTGGCAATTGGGTATCAGCTGCTAGATTCTGAGATGATACAAACACTTCAGTAGAAGAAAATGAGACTGGGCATTGTGGGGTGCACCTGTAATCTCAAACATTGGATCTACATAGTGAAAACCTGCAGACCTGCAGGTAGACACTGACCTAAACATATTTAAAAGTAAAATAAAATTATCTTACAATTTTGCATGTTCAGTTTTTTTTTAATTTTAGTATTCCTTGGATACCATGCAGAATTTTTATATGTGAACATTTGACATAAAACTTGCTCTTGCTTTCTTTTCTGATCATTTTTTCTTTTCCTATCACAACTAAGCTAAGCGTGTTTGGGAAATTGGGAAATTGTCATAGTGAAAGTCTTGCTGAGCTTTCTCTGCCATGTTTATAGGCAGATAAAATGGTGTAAAAGTCAAAGGCTACTGCTAAGGTTTTTCAGCTCAAAAGTGTGTTATGTATCATATAAGAATTCTCTTTCATTTAATAGATAGCATCCTTACCATTGCTGAAGAATGGGACATTAATTATATTATCCAACTTTAGAAAGTAGGAAAGACATTATGCAAACAAAGAAGGCTTTTTGTAAGTCTTTATAAACAAACTTGCTTTTGCTTTAGGAGGAAATGACTTTTATCCAAATAATCTAATTTTTCCAGAAAAGGGAGATATCTAAATGATACTTGAAGAATGCTGAACTAAATTTAGGCATTTTTCAACCATATCAATTAAAATTAGATTCATCATCTCTGAGGTAAGGGGTTCCTCATAAAATTGAAGATATTATTGTTTAATTTATACCAACTTTCAGAGGACTCTGTAAATTTAGTTGAAATTGTGGTGGCATCTAGTAAATGCTCAGTAAAATTAGCAATCAGTATTCTAAGGAACACATTACTGTTTTGAATTAGTATAAATGTATTCACCAAGTACTTCATGGTTCTTATTTATCAGATGACATATATACTTTGGGATTAATAAAAATACCTTGAAATCACTTTCTTTACTGTGGTGTCAAATTGTTAAACATTATATAGTTATCTTCAAGCATGCAAAAATGAACATGAGAGTATGTGTGTGTATTTATATGTATATGTGACAGAATGAATTTAGGGTCTCTACACTGAGCTACATCTCAGATCTTTAATTAATTTTATTTTATTTTATTTTATTTTTTTCATTCTCTAGAACATTTATTTATCTAAATTACTCTTTTTAGCATACAATAGACATTTTCGTGCATTTGAAGCACAGTATTCTGGACAAAATGTAAACTTCTCTTATGCAGTCAGGCCCCAGTGATCAATGTCAATTGTTTCAGGTTTATTTATTTATTTATTTATTTATTTATTTTTTTTCAGGGTTCAGCAAGCCTTTATCGAGTGGGATGCAAGCCTCTACATGTGTCCGCTATCCGCAGCTCCTACCGTGCAAGCATGTGCAACTTCCTTATGCAACAGGTTATATAGTATACACAATCCAATCAGTATTTCAATTTTGTGAAAGGGTTTCAGTAAGTCAGTAAATTGCCCAAGCTGGGATGGTGTTGATAAAATTTAACAAATGGAGTTCCAAAAAGAGTATGGTAGACAGAGAGAGAGAGAGAGAGAGAGAGAGAGAGAGAGAGAGAGAGAGGCAGGGAGAGATGGAGGGAGGGAGAGAGTGTGTGTACATAAGAAGGAACACTGATAAAAGTGAGACATTGAGAAGCATATGACTGGCAGGCTTAGTCAATGTCCACAGTATGAGCACTCCTACAGTGCATTGGAAAAAGATTGCAGGACAAGAGCACTGACAGATCTCTTAGGAATCGCTACAAAATGCCTGGGGTTCATGCCTGAATGTAAATTTTCTGAGTGATTAGCATCTCAGTTTGAAAAAGAGCAATTTTTAAGATGATTACATTTGAACAGAAACAGAAATATTGTGCCAAATGTCAGATATAACTTTAAGGGGGCTTACAAGTAACATCAAGCATAAATTAAAACTCACTCATTTAGTAAGTAAAAATAGGCAAAAATAGAATTTGTTTTCCGCTAGAAGGAGAAAGACAAAATCTAAGTATAAGATAACATACACATATATTTTTAACACAGCCTTTTATATCGCACTTCTTCTGTGCCAGGCATGATTCTAAGAACTTTATAAATGCTAACTGGCATGAATAACTTGTTTGAAAAAGTAACTCATTAAAATTAATATTCTTGGAACATAACCATGGTTTGATAAAAATAACTGTGTTCCACAAAAAACTACAAATGAATTTGCTGTATGTGGGAGCTAGAGACCAGAATATTGGAAAGGCAAATTTTGTAGTTCTTTTCAACAACAATAAGAGCCTAAATAAGAAACATGATGAACACAGAAGAAAAGATTATTTAATTGTAAGTTAATGCATATAGTAAAATAGTAACATAATAAATGTAGTTGTGATTTATGAAGCACATCGGTCCAGGCTATTTTGTTTTAACTGTGCACATTTGAGACACAATTTGAGTGTCTTTGTTTGTGTTAGACATGGGTGAGAGATATCACCGTTTACAGAGAGCTCACAGTTTAGAACTAGCATTTGCCAAAAGTTAGGATGCAGAATGCTAATGATGGTTGGGAGTATTGAATGTATTTCCAATAATCACTGGTTTTCAAATAAAGAGTTTGTATCTTTGAACAGAATTTTTGGGGATGTTCCTATTCAGTAAATTGCCTACCACAATGTTATTCACCTGGTTGTACTGTTTTCTTGGTTCTTTAAAGATTTCTTAATTTAACAAAGGCAGGTAGGATAAGAGATCAGTAGGGGACAGAAGTAGGGGACAGGACATGAAAGGAAGGAGTGAGAAATCATATTCATAGGTCATTACTGCAAACCTGGGGGAGATACTATTAGCCATGTCCCTTCAAAGGATTCTGGGAGAACTGTCATCCACTATGTGCTCAGAGAAAGAAATTCCCAGTGTTTTGGATTTGGCCCTTCTAACCGATCTATAATACTTTCGTATTATTTTACTTTGCAGCTCTTTCATGGCATATAATGTTGAAAGTCTTTTCCTATGTTTAGCGTTCAATTTCATATGTTTATTCTTTAGGAAGTTCAATAATATTTAGTACATTGACCCATTTTTTAATAGAGTTTTCATTCATTCTTTCTTCTTTTGAATTTCAGTAGTGTTTTGTATATTTTGGTAACACTCCTATATCATAGTTCTTTGCAAATAATTTCCCAATCTGCAGTTTGATTTCTCACTCTTTTAACGCTGGCTTTCACCAAGCAGAAATGTTACAGTTTAATGAAGTCCAGCTCATTATTTATTTTATAGATCTTGTCTTTGTTTTTATATCTAAAATGTCATGATTATTTCTAATGTCATCTACATTCCCTATATTAACTTCTGGAAGATTTACACTTTGTATATAAGCCTAGTCTACTTTGAATTCATTTCTATGAGCTGTCCAGCTGTTCTAGTGCTATTTTTTAAAGGTAATCTCTTTTCTCCTTTATATGACCTTTGTTATTTTGTCAAAGGTTAGTTGGCTATGTTTGTGGGAGTCTATTTCTGACCGTGAGGAAAGGAAAATGAGTTTGATGAAACTACAGTGACAGCACATCTTGAATTTTTCAGTGATGCTCACAATAATTTTAAAGGTATATAATTACTTGCATATGTTTCTCAGAAGAGAAAATTGTGGTAAAATGATTGGGATATTTTCCCAACTGAACACACTGCATTTATAACATAGCTGGATTTTGAAACCAGGTAAAGGTGTGGCAGAGTCGATTCTTCCTCTATTTGTTCATTTTTACCTTGTTTTGTATTTTAAAATGTATGAAAAATAAAAGATTGAAATAAATTCCTTTATTTTTCCAAAAAAAAAAACCACCAAAGTTATATACATTTAGAATAATGTCAGCACAAGTAATGACATAAGAAGTTTGAACTCATCCTTGGTTTTCCAGTTTAAGGATTTATTTTAAAATTGTTGATAGTTTTAGGAAGATTCTCTAAGATATCATCACCTACATTGAATACTTTAAATTGTAGTTTATGGGAATAACATCTTGCTTATGTAAAACCAAAAATCTTAATATGTCGATGCTAAATGATTGCTTTATTACGGCTTAAAGAGGTATTTAGAATATCATTTCCTATCTTTGGGAACAAAAAAGTATGTATTGCAAATAAAAGTAAATAATTTTGTATATCTTGATGGCACTTTTGAAGTTATACCCAGCACATGCTAATGCAAAAGCCACTAATTTATGTTTATGCAGTAAAACTTAATTTTTTTTGAGTTGTTACTCATCCCTGTATGTCAAATCCTTCAAATACTGCCTTGAAATATCTTTAAAACTAAGCAGTTAGCAGAAATACTTAAGAATACTATGAAATGTGTTTCATTTTATGGTCTGAGTAAATGTGAATATCTTAAAGAAATGTGGTACCACATATACCCAGTGGTAGTACTGACTGAAGTAATTTTTATTCTATCACAATCAGAATTTTTATTAAGCTCTAGCAAAGTTTACTGGGGCTGAGGAGATAGGTCAGTAGAATAAATGCCTGTCTGGCAAGTGCAAGGGCCTGCGTTCAATCCCCAGTTGTGCCAAAAAAAAGTTTAATGAAAATGTATTTTTTAGATACTTACAGCAACAGGCACTTTAAATATTTTACAGGAGAGAAACGGAAATTTTCTATTGTCTTCCTATTCATTTTTTGATACCACATGAACTCATTTCGTCTTTTTCTTTTCAGCAATAATATTTTGTTTTAGATTGAGACATATTGTGTTTCCCTTTCAAGAAAGCTACTCATCCTAAATAAAGCAAAGTTTCAAAAATGACAAATTGGGTTTCTCCCTTTTCATACCTAAAGGCTTTATTTTGGGAAGAGTGAGGTAACAAGAAAGGAGATAAATTTCCATGCTAAAATAATTCCACAGCTACTTTCCTAAAAAATAACTAGCTAAGCAAAGATGGTACCATTGTACAGAGATTACACTGGCACAAACATAAACTGAACCTTTTATAGTTTATACCTCTGTATATTTAAAGGTTGTCCAACTCTTAACTTATGATATTGTTCTGTAGGTCAACCTAGCAGGCCTATCATTATTTAGGATGAAAACACTGCTTAATGTTTCAGTAACTCGGATTTCTCCCTTTTTAGCAACTTAGTACAGTATCTCCAAACAACAGCCCCGGACAGTTTATAACATGATTCCTTACCAAAAATAGATCAGCTGTAAGGAAAACAGGAAGCACAGCAAAAGAGTCAACCTTAATGAGTTTTCTGACTCATCTTTTCCTGTGACTCATTGTCTCCAAACAACTTCTATCTGAAAGCCCTTCATATGAAACAGAGCAAAGGTAGGTCTACTGGATCTCTTAAATAGTCTAGACATTAGTTTTTTGAGAGGCCTCTCTATCACATTATAAAGAGTGAAATCTTGCCTTGGTGACGTCTGTTCTCCACTTTGTGCTCAGTTCCTTCCTTATATATTCCTAGTGTTTATTTCAAATCTTGCTTCACTTTCAGGGCAGGATCAGTAGTTTGTTAACATGATGTTCTAATAGACACAAACACAACACATGTAGTAGAGGAAGTATTTGATATTTAAAGTTAAAGCACATCACAGAAATTACACAGCTGTTTATTAGTCATGACTAATGATCAAGGGGCCAATCACAGGTTTATATCATTGGGGGATCCTGCCATTGCACTAAAGTGCATGGTCATTTGAATGAGTATTTTCCTTTGAGTTGAAGGTATGACATCATATCAGAACTCCTGAAGGTTAAGAGGTGGGGAGTTGGCTCAGGGGAATAAGTGCTTCCTTGGGAAGCACAAGGGCCTGAGTTCAATCCTCAGTTCTGCAAAAAAGAAAAAAGAAATCCTGAAAGTGTCCTTAAGTTTCATATACATAACTGAGACTCTCCTGAGTGTCTCATTCATGAGGCATTAACATGTAATAAAAATTTCCCAAATAATCATAATACACATTTAAAGACAAATATTAATATTGCAAAATCAATATGCTATTCTTTGAGTGAACACCAATGTCACTTGGAACAGACTGGATTCATATGACTGGAGTGAATGCCTCTAATCCTGATAGAGGCTAGGCCTTCCCCGATGGATGGATGTCCAACTGCACAGCAGTGTAGATACTATAGGACATCTCTTAGGGTATGTTGCAGTTTTAAAGAGATAGGACCATCAGGTTTCTATTTGGATGGAGAAAAATTCCAAATGAACAAAGAGTTTTGGACCGTAGAGTTCTGTGCCTGTCTTTTGCTTCCAGCACAGTACATTCCCTCCATATTTCTTTCTAAAGGCTGCTCTTGAGCAGCAGCACTAAGTAGGCTATTTACATTCTTGAGCATGGATTCTCTCACTTGTTCTTTTTCAGTTCATTTCTGCTCCTCTCATTTGAGGGAAACTTCATGCTTAATACTTCTCCTGCTGGTACTTCCAAGTAGTAATAACCATAACAGATGTTCTGATTTGAGTTTTTTGAAGTCTTCATTCCTCAGAACTCAGCCCACTGTCCTGGACAGCCAAAGGCGATTTGGTTGTCATTTTTATAACTTTTGGGATGACTTGTAATGTCATACTGATTTACTTTCTGATATTAAATGAAACCTGTTATTGGCTACTTTGCTTTCATTGGATATATGATGAACACTGCTAAAAGTAGAAAATGCAATGAGTTCCATATTGTAGGCTAGTTAAGCGGAAGCAGAAGCACCTTAGTTCAAAATGATTTATGCTTCACAGAAGGCCTTTCCATCTTATTCTGTCCCTGGGGACTCCTAGCTTCAGAAGGAACAGAGAACTTGGCCTGGGTCTGCGTACCCTCTTATGTGCTTCCTGAACACAACTGTGCTAGGTCACAGAAGTTACAGTTTCTGCTGGGAATCAAAGTAAAGGCAGAAAGTGGATGCTATTGAAACCCTTTAACTGTGAGGATGCACATCACAGTGCATGTACACACTCCAACTCTACCGATGGACTGAGTTTCTAGTAACCATAGCATTCTAAAGCATCCTGTAAACTTTGTTTCATTCTCATCTCTTCTAATGGATTCCTTTTGCCTTGCTTATTCAGGTGGAGAGAGACTGAAGGGTGAGTTTGCAACAGATGTTGAAGCACTTACTCTTCTGCACGCTGACCAAATGGATGTTTGATTTAAGGTCTAGACTGTATTTCTCATTGCTCAGGACTTTGGGGAGAAGAAAATGTTTCTATATACCTGAGACCTCTAGAGATTTAGACACACTGAAGAGGCTTTCTGGATTGCATAATGAGAATGCTCCCTGCACTGGCCACTCAACGTGAAATGGCAGAAGCAGCAGTTCAGATTTTGGCAATACAGAGAGTGAGGACCTGGCCTGTGTGTCCCCCCTTCCCCTTCCCACTGTCTCCATTTGCTTAGGTAAAGACAGGGAACAACATCAGTGACAGATTCAAAGTCACAGTCGTCAGCATTCCTTGGAATGAAATTCAGAAAAAATTAAATTAGATGACACAATATTAAAGATAATATTACAGAACACAAAAGTGTTCCAACACTCTTGTTCTTTGGACTGGCATTATATGGGATTCTCAATGATGACAAAGGTATCACTTAAACGTTAAACCAAAAGCTGCATATTGAAAAGCTACGTAGCTGGGACTGATAAACTTAGAGTGCACTGAATTTAGCGCCAGGTAGACTCTTCAGGGTCTAGAAATAAATTGAATTTTATCCAGAAACCTTTATGAGCATGTCTGTTTTGCTATTGAAAATATTTCTGTTAAAATATATGATCCAGCGTTTTTATGTGTACATTTAAAACTATTTCAATACACTGTATTTTCATCCTTTAGAATTTAAATTATTTTAGAAGAATTTTTCCTATTTACTTGTGTAAAGGAACGTTTCAACTTTTAATAATCATGTATAAAATATTTCTAAACAATCAGATATATTGCTATGTTATTTATAATTTAGGGAAGCTAACACATTTTATATACTTAAAATGCAGAAGTAGATTATGGAGAAGAAATATGAATGAGGATTTTAGTAAGTTAGAAGATGGTCACTTAAATTATAAAATAAACTGTGTGTTGTTTAATTATTTAAGAAATATGTCATTGCCTTACTTATAGTGATATTCATTTAAGGGACAAAGTGAATTTTCAGATTTATTTTTTTCATATTATTATATGTGGCTGGCTTTTACTGATTAAAGTGTTCATACTAAATTCAGATATATCGGATTTCTATTTTATCAAAAATATAGAATATAAATACATCTCTTCAATTTTTTAAAAATCATCGTTTAATTATTAAAATTATTTTTCCTGTTGGAATAGTGCAGCCTTATTTTATACTGTTGAGAAGATGGTAGTTAGAAATTTTTTCCTGATTTATAGTGAATATCTGTTCAACAAGATGAAGTTATATACAAGCAATGATTGGATTTCAAAGTATTTTATTGTTGCATTTTCTAAACTCTTTCTCATATTCCATTAAGAGCTCCTTTAGCATATGAGTCAGACTGTACTTATACTGGAATGTTCTGTATCTATCACAGCCCCTGGCCAAAGACTACATGTGCTGATTGGATCTCTGTTTTCTGAGTCTCCACATCTCCTGCATTTCTTTATAATAGAAAAGTAAGTTGCCTTGCATGGACATGAGAATAAATGAAAGCTAAAATTATATTAGATATATTAAAGAATTGTAGCTGTAAGATAATGTGTATTATGTTACATTTTATTCTTAAAACTCCACTCATTCTTCAAAATTCAGGTAAAATAATTTATTTTCTCCAATATGATCTGACTATTCCAGAATATAATTATTTCTTCCTTTCTAATACTCCTTTTTTTCCTGTTAGACAATATTTAAATTAAAAATAAGATAATGAAGTTTCAGAGACAAGAGAGACCGTACTCCAACATACGTGTTTCGTAGAGGAAGTAGCTTAGGCCAGAGCAATGTGGTCCAAATAGCAGAATTTTTTTGACTCCTAAACAATTGTTCATGTGATTATATGTGAGGAGAAATTGATATGCTATGTAAACTACATTTCATTTTATTTCTATGTAAAATGAATGGACATTAAAGTTCTTTGGAGAACTGTTTTGTTTTAAGCTTGATCACAGTATGTATGCCATGTAGATTTTGCAACACATTTCTTCATTCCTGAAGATGTTGCAAATAAATTAAGCACCAGGAAAAACCCCTGCAGAGAAAGGCAGATGGTATTATTTCCATTCTTGTGAAGAAAACTGAAGTCATCTAGCATGACCAGCCACAACTCTACTCCCTCAAGAAAATCAATATCACTAGTTGATTTTCCTATCATATTTCTCCCTTTGCTATGAGGGGGGACATCCATATGTTTATTCAAAACTGATCTGTTAGCAGTTTTTAATCTAAAGCTTTTCTGACTCCTCCGATGCTTGGCTACAGACAGTATTCTATTTTCCACTGATTTTTTTTTTCCTTCTCCTTACCTAGGTACCATATTTCTTACTGCAATCTCCAATTAATTTTTCTGCTTCAATAACTTGTCTAATGCTGTTATGGTCTGTCCCTTCTTCTCTTGAAAATGTCTCAATACAGTATTTATTTATTTTTCAGTTTCGATTCCTTAGGCTGCCTAACCTGCTTAATCAGGGATGAAATCCAAATTTTCAGAACTTGAAATTCATACACAAATGGGGTGTTGGCCTACCGAGATTGTCTTTTCTCCAACTACAGAGAGCACTCTTGTTAGGATTACCAAATAATTGATAGGAGTTAGGAACAGTGATCTTTTTCAAAAATTGTTTTAATTAATTGCAAATCTTGCATTTCAGTTCTTATCTCACAGGGTTTCCAAGTTCCTGGTTCTTTATTATCTAGCAAGGGTAGTATTGATGAGGTTTATCATGATCTTTCATTTTTTGAGAACTGTTCCTGCTCTCAAGAGAAAAACAAAATAAAATTAAAAAAATAACAACAACAATAGGAAAATAAAGGTACCCAAATTTTCCACTCTTTTAAGTATATTTGATATTCTGAAATTCAGGGAAAATGTTCTTAGTGTGATTCTGTTTGTAAATATTATATCTTACTTGATAAGCTTTTAACAATACAAAGAATTACATATTTTGTTAGCTTTTGGAAATTCACTTGATTTTTACATTTATTTATTTCTCAATATTTTGAAACAATATAATATATTGATTTCTGTAGCATATTATATGTGTATAGACATTTCCATAATTTTGTTAAAATACACAAGGAAATATGACTTATGGTTATAGTTAGAAAGACTGAAGAAAACAATGAAAAAGAATGCTAACGTATCAATTTCAAAATAATTTGCTATTTAATTGAAATACAGTACATGTAACATATTGAAAATTTACATTTAGTTATTTTTTTTTTGTATTTTAGTAAGGGTCTACAGGGTCTCACTATGTAGATTGTACTCATAGTGATTTGCATGTTTTCAGCCTCCCAAGCGCTGGGGGTTACAGGTGCCCGCCACCACACCCAGTCTCAATTGCCATCTCAGTGCACCCCAGGGGTGGGTCTAGCAAGGCAGACCAGGAATCAAATCTCCCACCCCTGAGTCTGTCTAAGCAGCCACTTTAATCCACTGAGTAACTGGCTGGTCCTTAGATAAATTTTAATATATATATATATAGCCAATCATAAAACCATCCCATAAAATCAAATATTTGCAGGGTAAACCCTTCATATATTTAACCAAGCAGATCAAATGTAAATTGTGCCCATCCTAAACACCTACAAAAAATTTTTCTTGACCTCATTCCCTGAGCAACACAATAGAATAAAAACTTGTATAGTGTTTCTATTTTACTGGGCTTTATGAGCAATAAGGAAATGATTTTAAATGTATGGATGAGTATAGGTTATACCAAAATGTTATGACACATTTTTATAATATTAAATCTATTCTTATTTAGATTACAAAATTACCACATTCATCACAGGGAATTTGTGCATGGTATATCGTTTTGTTTTAAGTTCATGCATATTTTATTGAGCAGTAATATAAAATTCTTTCTCTTTTCAGGATTACAAGTGAGTGCTTTGATTGCCAACATTTCAGAAGTCAAATTACAAAGGCAAGGATTTAGGCTGCAGTGAATTACATGGGCACTTGTACAATTGTTAAAAAGTATGGATGGACTTTTGTTGTCTCTGTTTGTTTCAGAATGAACCAGTTGTAACCCATGACTGTTTTACAAAGAGGAAAAAAAGGGAAAAGAGTAATAGTTTGTGGCACATGACAGGACAGAACCAAGTAACTAATTTGTCATGATATTAACAGCTATCATGCATTTAGAGTTTCATATGTAACTACAAACAAATTTCATGAGGTTTGCTAAACATGCTAACCATCTATGTGTGCACTGAAAAGTTTATGTTACAAACTTTTATGGATACTCTTCCCTTTTTGATTTTTTCAAAGCCTTCTTAATCATAACATTTCAAAGTCATTAAGCATTTCTGAGCATATAAAGCACAGCAGGATACATACACTTCCAGTATGTATCAGACCATTAA
Source organism: Ctenomys sociabilis (assembly GCA_004027165.1). Classification (NCBI taxonomy): domain Eukaryota; kingdom Metazoa; phylum Chordata; class Mammalia; order Rodentia; family Ctenomyidae; genus Ctenomys; species Ctenomys sociabilis. The sequence goes on along the minus strand of PVKA01036933.1, from coordinate 6,020 downwards.
GTGTGTTACAGTCCTATAAGGTCAAGACAGACATTTTTTTCTCTGCCTGCCTAGGCAGATATTTTTTTACACAATATAGATACTTTATCACTGTACTTCATGAGCTATCTCATTCACTAGACTTAAAAATGAATCATTCATAAATATTTAATTCAGCAATCCACAACCAAGATGTGATTTATCAACAAAACCCCTAAACAGAAACAGCAAAAAAGATAGATGTAATTATTCCAGTTTTTTTAAACTTAAAGAAAAGACAAAGACCTGACATTCACTGCCAAGTTTGCAGAACCAGGAACTGAACTAAGACCCTTGTGCTTGACAGGCAAGCACTTATTCTATGGTGCCATCCCCCTGGGCCCTAAAAGTTAAGTGTTATAATGGGAAGAAAGGCAGTTGAGTACACTAAGAAGCCTGAGGAGTTTTTAAAAAATTTGCAACAGTCTTCTTCTTTTTGTTTTTCTTATTCTGTTTTTTTGTAAGACTGCCTAGTTCAGTTTATTTTATTTTATTTATTTATCTTTGTATTTAGTACAAGGTGTACAAGGTCTCACTGCAAAGATATGACTCATAGTGATCCACCTCCAGTTTACAGCCTCCCAAGTGCTGGGATTACAGGCACATGCCACCACGCCCAGCCTCAGTGTTTCAGAATGCCCCTGGAATCAAACCGTGATCCCTGGGTCAGCCTAACGAGATGCTTTAATCCGCTGAGCTATTTGGCTGGCCCTTCTAATTCAGTTTAGAGCCATTGCCTGACAATAGTAGCAAAACAGTATCAATAGATAATCCTTATATAGTTTGTGCATCATTTTTATTAAAAATGTTTGGTGTTATCCATTTTAGTGCTGCACTGTAAACATACAATATAGTAAGAAATTAGACAAATTTTGCATGTCCAGCAAAAGAATGAAAGGCCTTTCATGAACCTAGAACATAAATGTCTCCAACACAGCAGGAAAATATGTTCATCTCCTAACATCACAGAATATATTAGCATAACTTTCTTTTAAAACTTTTCCTCTATCAGGACTTTTAAAAGTCGTACCCAAAACAGGTGTTTAATTGCCACCCACACCGAATAGTTTCTTTTCTGTCTCCTTCTGATTTACTGATCATGTAAACAAATCTAATGTCTATCCCTAGAGCACACACATTAAGTCAGAGGCAAAAACACCCTTGTGTACACAAAATCACCATCATGCCTTGCAACTAGGGTAAAAAAGGAAAGATGAGCAGGAAGTGGTCACTAAATATTGGTACTGTTGCTGGCATTTCTGTCTGAGGCGAGGATCTTGTCAATGGAATTGAGGTTGGCATCTGAAAGGATGGCATCTTGACAGGGTGGCATCTTCTCTTTAATCCGGTCCAAGCCCTTGAGCTCCTCGAAGCTATTGGTCTTATGTGGGGGTGAAAAATCCTTTGATAGCACTTTGCAGGTTCTGCTTCCCTTCCGAGAACACTCCACTGGGTCAAGCCCTTCAGAGTGAACATGCTTTGCTCTCCTCTCTCACTCTCAGCTCTGAGAACCAAGAACACTCTGGCCATCTTCCTGATGGGGCACATTTTGTTCTGAATCACCTCCTTCAGGGCTGCCCCTGTTGGTGCATCAAAGCTGTCCACTTTTGACCTGAGTTGATCGTCAGAGTGAATGTTGAGGACTTTGAGCAGCATCTTAGTCCCTTTATCCCCAACAAATGGCAGGGCCAAGGTGAAGACATCCATGGAGTTGGGGAGCCAGGGCAGGTGGGAGGAGCGGCTGAGCGGCCTTATATCCATCACATTGTTCTCATACTTGAACACCTTGGCTGGAACTTTGTTATTGTATACATCTAAGTAATTTGATGTTAAAAATAGTTATAGTTAGAGAATGGAAGCCTGTTGTTTGGCTTTTCTTGTACATGCGAGACCCTGCATCCTGGGCTTCATGAACTCGGATTATGGATAACATGTTATTGTGCTGCAAGAATTCACAGATATCTGGGTAGCTCTAGAAGTACAAACACCCCCAGACTGAATTGTGTATGAAATATTCCTGAGTCCTCATTCTCAAAGTCTTTCAGTGGTTCTGACCACAGATGTCACACATGGGTCCACAAGCAGGTGGTTCTTTGAATCAGTCTAATTTTCTGACATCATCTAGCTTGTTGATCTCCAGTGACACCCCACCATAGATACACAGGCACTGCTGGTTCAGCAGGGTGGCCACCGGCAGGCAGTTGAAGGCATCCATGCAGGCATGGTAGATACGCTTCATTTTACATACTTGTTTAATTGTGAAATACTCTGTTAGATGTTTATATTCATAATTTCCACTAAATAAAAACAGTGTTTCGGGATACAGAATTTCCAAGGCCCACAAATAGAGCACATAGTCAACATTAAAGTATCCTCTGTCAACGTAGTCCCCGAGGGAGAGGTAGCAAGTGTTGGCAGGATATTCTACTGCTTCGAAGAGCTTTATAAAGTCAAAAAATTGCCCGTGGATGTCTCCACAAACCCTGACGGGGCATCGATGTCCAGCAAGTTCTTCTCCTGTCACAGAATCAGAGCACCCTCTGTTATTATCCTCAATGTTATGCTCTCTTCCAGCTGGCTGTCCTTCATGAGATGTGCTTTTAGGATACTCACCTGAGGTTTCCCATTACTGTCAAACACCTTGTTGGCTGTGAGCAGGTGACTTGGAGGAAGTGGAACAGTTTGATTAAAACAGCAGTGGATGGGGCTGCTTCCCTGGCAAACGCAACGGCCTGAGTTCAATACCCAGTTCCGCAAACAAACAAAACAAAAAAGCAGCAGTAGAGCTGCCTACAAATACAAATATGTATTTCCCTAGGCATGTGAATCAAACATTGATATTCTAAAGAAGTATAAATCACCTTGAAAGAGCCCAAATGAGTCACTAGCCCAACCCCCGGCTGTAAGAGACCTTGTCCAGTAGTCATGGCTGCTTGCTACGTGACTCGCTTCCCTATTTGGTACTGGATTTAATCAATCTTACCTGAGCAATGGTGCTTATAATCCAATTGCTTGAGCATTTTGTCCACCCCCATGCCCACGTAAGTGAGCTCCTGTGTCTTTTCCACCACCTCAGAACCTTTTCACCACATAGTTTTCCTTTATAAAAGTCCCTGGAAGAGACTACCTGCTTGGGCTCCCCTCTTGTCCCTCTCTCACACAGGAGCTTTCTTTCCGTCAATAAATATATTCTGCTTATTCAAAAAACAAAGCGTCAGAGAAAAGGCAAAACAACTACAGAATAGATGAATAAGAGCTTCCAATAACTGAAAGATATCGAGGTAGAATTTAGGAACAACTCTTACACTCTTCACTTGATGGCGACTTCTATTTACATGAAGAATTCACATTCTTTCACCACCCTGTTGATAGTTGACAACTTGGGGTCGCTGGCCTTGGGCTCAGGCATCGCCCTCCCGGACTGGCCGCAGGACCCTGAGCCATTTGCGCAGCTTGAGAGGCGTGCTGCGCAGGACTCCTGTACATGGTATATCTCGATTGTTCATTTTTTTCCCATTATCCTCCCCACCCTGAAACCCCTCCCTTTCTAATTTACAGAGCTGCTATCCTTCTTTTCTTTTGTCATTGTTTTCTTTTTCCCTCCCTTCATTTTCCCCTCCCCACTTCCTAATGCCACCCCTTTATTGAACAGTATCTTCCTATTTCATATCTTTACACATTTTGGTTCTTGTTACCCTTTCAGTTTCTCATACCAGAGAGACAATATGATAGTTATACATTGTCCTATTTATTTCACTTAAGAATATGATCTGGAGGTACATCCATTTAGCTAGAAATGTCTCAGGTTTATCCTTCTTTAGTGTATGTGCTGCCAAGGTGGACACAAGTTCGTCTTTTATGAATAAGGTTTACTCCGTTGTGTAAAAAAAGAAAAAAGAAAAAAAAAAAACATTATCTTCATTCATCAGTTGATGGGTATCTGGGTTACTTTCAAGATTTTGCTATTACAAACTATGTTACTATAAAAATGGGTGCAGGTATATCACTGTGATATAGTACTTTTAATTCACCCGGGAAGACACCAGGAACTTGAATAGCTGGGTCGAGTGGGACTGTTATTCCCTTTCTCATTTAACAGAATGGTCTTAAACATAGCATTTGGTGTGTGTGGGGACCTGCAATGCAGCCCCCCCATAACACTGTCTCTAAACTTTCTCTTTGTAGTCCTTTTCTCATGTCATTGTCCACCTATATCAATCATAATTTTATTATTTATTTTTTGGTCACTTTCAAGTGTGTTTTATAAAGATGTTTATAAATATGTTCATAAAGAAATTCAATCATACAATATGCATTTGTACACTCATGACTCCATTTAAGATTTTCTGAGTTTCACCATGCTATATCAATGTTTTATTTCTTATTGTACTGGGATTTGGAATAGCATTACTAATTTATATGTTATATACAAGTCAATTGGGAAAGAACTGATATATTAACAATAATGGAATTTCTAACTAACACTTTGGCCTTATGTTTTGACAGCAGTTATTTGAAATATCTGATAGCTCATAAGTTCTATAAATACTTGTTAGCTTTGTGCTTATTTTACAGTTTTATGCAATTTAAACAATCCCTTTAGGGTTTCATTTTCTGAATTTTCGTTGCCACTAAGTAGTAGAGATCTGAATCAACTATATTTGACAATACTGTGTTCTATAGGTTTGCTAAACTTCTTTGTTATGTCTATATATTTTGGAGCCCCCATTGAATCTTCTACATGCGTAACCTTGTAATCAGCAAAAGAATATAATTTTTGTTTTATGTAAAATCTACTTAAAGTTTATTTGTCAGCCCTATAACATTGCCTGTAATCTGAGTACAATGAGGAGAAAAAGTTTGATCCTATTCAGATGAATATATAGTTTTTGAACTTATTCATATAAGAGATGAGGAAACATTTCTAATTCCCTTAGAGTTTTATTTTAATATTATTTTATTCTTATGTATTTAATACAGGGTCTCATTACACAGCTTGGACTCATAATAATGCTTCTGTTTTCAGCCTCCCCAAGTGCTGGGCTTATGGTAGTACAGCACTATGCCCCTCTGAGTCCAGCTCAGCCCATCCTGGGGGTGGGACTGGCATTGTGTGTGATGCCAGGGATCAAGTGGTGGTCCCTGCACCTCCTTAAGCTAACATAAGCAGGAGCTCTAGTATGCTGAACTATCTTGCCAGCCCCTTGATTGGTTTTTGAAAAGCCAACCATGGTTTTGTTTATTTAATCACAATGTATCATTTTTCCCCTGTTATGTAAAACTTGCTAACATTTAATTTAGAAAATTTTATAACTATATTCAAGAAGAATATTTTTCTATCATCTGTAATATGTATACCCCATTTTAATGCCAGAATAAAGCTGACTTTATACAGTAAATTGGGATGTACTTCCTTTTAAAATCTCTGAAGTATATTAAAGTTATCATTCTTCTTTAAATGTGTGATAAAATTCACCTGTAAAATGATCCCAACCTGGTATCTTTTCATTTTAGAAAATTCTAAAATAAAATTACATATTTTGTAAATATTGTATGTTATAAATATCTAGTTATTCAGAGTACTTTGGTCATTTGTTTCTTTTAAGAGGTTTTCTTACCCAAATTTGTCATAATTATTTTCATCAGCTTTTCTAATGATTGTTTCTCTATTCATATTGTTCTTCATAGTTTCTCTGTTTATATTATTGAAATGAGTTGCCCACATGAATAACTGAGTACTAGAATGTATATTAACTATCTCAAATGTCAATTATGTACCTGCCCTTGTGCAGCTCAAGTTCCAAAACACTCACACAGAATTCATGCTGTATTAAAAGCTGCTAAAATGTACCACACATGAATAATTGAGCAGGTTAAGTCTGAATGGTCATAAGCACTTTGACCATCTAGAATTAGATGACATAAAATGAAGTCATAAGATAAAAATAATCTGGTTAGTGCTTGATATACTCAGTGTAACAAGGAACAGATTTCAGAAAGAC